>VYYI01000905.1:0-24273 GCA_021029175.1 Bilobella aurantiaca
TGGAAAGAGTAAAAAAAGCGCTAAAATTTGAACGGGGGGCGACAATGGTGGGGGATCAACCTTACTTCAACCGAAATTTCAATATTTCAATGAAATATTTTCAAATGCAAGAATTTTTCATAAAACCATTGGACTATTTTTTTTTAAATTTTGAATTTAATTAAAATTTGCAGGACTGCGAGCAGTGCTTACCATATTACCGTGACCTACCTTGGGGACGCGCTACTTCGACCAATGTGAATGAATGCAAAGGTTGACCTCAATTGACATTTAGTCTTCATTCAAATTGTCTTCATCCAATTTTTTTTGTTTTTAGCTTGTAACTGCAACAATTTTTCTAATCGCTGTTACTTTGACCTCAAACTTTACGAAGCTACTGGTCACGGTGGCCACTGCCTTGACTGTGCTGGAAACCGTGACGGCGCAAACTGTGAAAAGTGTAAGCCCAACTACTATCAGCGATCTGATGGGTACTGTATTCCTTGTGAATGCGACCAAACAGGTACCATTGTAAATTATTATATAATTACGTTATGTAAATTAAGTAATGGATTCGTAACGTAACGTTACGAATTGACCTCATTCTAAACCAATTTTTGTAACCTGCAGGATCTCGAAGCTACCAATGTAACAGCGAAGGGAAATGTAAGGTCGTTAGAAACTATTTTCGTTTGAAAGAAAAAGCGTTGCGTTTGTTTTTGAAATACGTTTCGTGTCATAGGTCAATGTCAGCCCGGTGTGACAGGCGAGAAATGTGACCGATGCGTAGCCAACTTCTACCAATTTAGCAAAGATGGCTGCGTCGAGTGTGGATGTAACATTGCTGGAAGCTTAGGGAACGAGCCACGGTGCACGCTGGACGAAGGCGACTGTACTTGCAAGGAGAATGTGGAAGGGAAAAAGTGCGTTTCAACTGTATATTTAATTGACGTTTTTTTCGTTCAGATACTTTTTCAAATTTCAAATTGTCTATTCTCTTAGGTGTGACTCTTGTAAACCTAATTACTTCAATTTGGATCATACAAACGAATTCGGATGTACACCATGCTTTTGCTACGGTCACTCGGCCGTCTGTCGCTCCTCTCCAGGGTACGCTCAAGGTAATTCTGTGAAGATGAATTTTAAAATTTTTAAAATCTAATTTTTTAAACAATTTTTATTGTAAATCGCTTGTGACTTTTTAACAGTGATTCTTGAAAGCGATTTTTCGCAAGGAAATGAACTCTGGAAAGCAGAGGAAAGCTTGGGACGTCCTGTACCCCTACAATTCAGCACATTCACGCAAAGCGTCAGCGCTTCTGCAACAGGAAGAGATTCCGTATATTTCGTAGCCCCCGGTAATTTCTACTCTGCACATGAGCATAAGGTAAAGATTTGAAAATGTGTATTTTTTTTTAGAACGATTCCTGGGAGATCACCGCGGAAGTTACAACCAAGAACTAAATTTCACTCTACGAATCGGAGAGCACGGGCCCAAGCCATCGGCCGAGGATTTAGTTATCGAGGGCGCAGGACTCCGGATTTCACAACCGATTTTCGGTAACCGAAATTCTCTGCCATCGACCCAGGCGCAAGAATTTTCGTTCCGGTTACATGAAAAACTTGAATTTGGTTGGAATCCTCGGATAAGTACGCGAGACTTTATGAGCTTACTATCCAAAGTCACTGCCATCAAAATCAGGGGCACTTATACACCGCGCGGCTCAGGATTCTTGGACAACGTAAAAATCAAGACTGTTCGTCGTGGGGCTTCTGGCCCACCCGCTCCATGGATCGAAACTTGTCAGTGCCCGGATGGATATGTGGGCCAATTTTGTAAGAAACTTTGTTTGAATTTTTTAAATTTCGGATTTCCTCAGAACAATTCTACTGTTTTGTCAAAATTTAGGCGAGTCTTGCGCACCTGGGTACAAACATGAGCCAAGCAATGGCGGACCGTTCGCTCGTTGTGTAGCTTGCTTTTGTAACGGTCATGCCAGAATGTGTGACCCCGAGTCAGGTCAATGTATTTGTGAAGAAAAAACTAAAACTGCTGGTGACAACTGTGAAAAGTAAGTTTGACCTTTGACCTTAATGCAAATAATGTTTTCCATTGTCGATAACCTATTTTTATATTTATATTTTTTTTTATTGTCAAAAATAACCTCATTCGAACTCTAAATCAAAATGCTAATGAATTTGTTGTTCTACTGCATTTGAATAACATCACTTTTTGTTAGGAAAGAACCACCGTAATAGTATAACGTTAAACCCCGATTTGTAGGCATATTTCAAAGCTAACTAACGTTAATTTTTATAATTTCAAGAAAACCGTTTTTTACGTAGATGTGCTCGTGGATACTACGGAAATCCGCAGCAACAGAGAATCGCTTCAGAAGAAAATGGCGTCGCCGAAGATGGCGAGGTCCCATGCAAGGAATGTCCCTGCCCCCTAATTGGGGACGAAATTGGTGCTTGTATTCAATTGGCTGACAAAACAGTAGTGTGCCTAGAGTGTCCCTACGGGTATGCTGGCCCCACCTGTCAGTTCTGTGGGGACGGCTTCTTTGGAACCCCAACGGGGGGACCGGGGGTCCCCGTGACCAACTGCACGGCTTGTGAATGTAACAAGAATATCGATACAAATGCTGTCGGGAACTGTAATAGAACTACTGGCGAATGCTTGAAGTGTATTTACAATACTGGGGGATCAAGGTGAATTCAGCGATTTCCAGTAAACTTTGAAAGTATTTTCAGCATTTCTTAAATTGGGATACCAACTTCTAGATGTCATCAATGTCTACCTGGATTCTTTGGAGATGCTTTGAAGGAACCAAAGGGTGACTGCAAACCGTGCGATTGCAATGGATACGGCACGGTTCCCAGCGAAGGGAACAAGTTGATATGTGAGCAGCCCACGGGAAGTTGCCCCTGTAAGGCGCATGTCACAGGGTGAGTTTTCGACAGGTGAAATTGGAACTTCAAAGGCTAATTGGTGCGCTTAATTGTTAATTACAGGTTACAGTGCGATAAATGTGAGGATGGATACTATGACCTGGCAAGTGGCAATCGGATGTCAAGATTGTCTCTGTGACATTGTTGGTTCCATTAACAATACATGTAATGTCGGAAACGGTCAATGTCACTGCCGTGAAGGTGTAGTGGGACTTCGGTGAGCCATTTTGAAAAATACGTTCTAACTACTTAATTTTAAATTTAAAAACGCTAATTATTTTTGGTTTAATATTTAGTTGCAATGAATGTGCTCCAAACTATTACGGATTTTCCTTGGACGGTTGCAAACCGTGCGAGTGCGACGACATTGGATCACTTTCGCTTCAATGCGATCCAAATGGACAATGTCTTGTAAGCACTTACAAATAGCCAATATTTTTAAGAACTTTAAAACGAGTGTTAGCTTACTGTGAAATACTTTGTACAATTTCAGTGCCGTGAGAACGTGGAGGGTCGGCGCTGCGATCGCTGCAAGGAGAACAAGTACAATCGACAAGCGGGTTGCGTTGACTGTCCCCCATGCTACAACTTGGTTCAAGACGCTGTAACCTCGCAGAGGAGCAAGCTCAATGAAATGACAACGATGCTGGAAAAAATCAAAACAACGCTGACTGTAAGCGATGATCAGGACTTTGAGAACAAGCTGGAAGAAGTCCAGAAGCGCGTTGACCAACTCTGGAGCACGGCGCGTTCGGCTACTGGTGGAGACGAAAAGGGCTTTTTGGAAAAAGTCGCTGATTTACGGGAAAGGATCAAAGCGCTGGACCAAACTTCAAAGCAAATTAGGTAACAGAATTTCAGTTTTCTCATTTTTTTTTTTAATTTGAATTCAATACAAAAAATTAAAAATTTTGACAAACATTTCATGAGTTGAAAAGACGCTGTTCCACTTACCGTAAATGTTGCCTTGTACCGCCTTACAATTAAATATTGAATATTTTCAGCGATGCGCTGGGTCAGTGTGCTGTGAACGCTGAAAACAGTTCAAGAAACTTGACCCTAACGGAAGAAGCAGTTGAACGTGCCCAAGAGGCGCTAAAAAATGCGCAGCGTTTTCTCGATTCTGACGGAAAAGAAGCTCTTGCGCGTGCTGAGGAAAAAGCAAGTGAATTTGGCCAACAGAGCCAGCAAATGAGCGAATATGCTCGACAAGCACGCTTGCTGGCGGAAGAGCACGAGAAGGCTGCCATCGAAATCGAAAAGGTTGGAAACTTGGCGCTGAATACTTCCAAATCAGCGCATGCCCTCCTCTTCAACTCACTAAATCAAGACCGATCGCTGGCTGAGGAAGCTCGTCTACTGAATCAATCTACAAGACAATTGGAGGAAGAAATGAGATCAACGAAGGCCAAGGCCATGGAGGCCCTTGAAAAATCCAAACAGAGTCACAATGATGCGCTCAATTTGTACAAGGATGCCTACTCCCTCAGCGTCCCTGTAGTCGACTTGTTGGCCATCAAGGAGCAGGCGGGTATTGCAAAAGAGGGAGCCGAAAAACTGAAGGCGTCCCTTGAGGCCCTTATGGAAGAAAAAGGGACCCTATTGCAGGAATTCCAGGGCGAGGTGGGTCAGACTCGAGAAATGCTGGATTCGGCCATCAAGCATCAGCAAGCGGCCGATGAGCTAATGGCTGACCTTCATAATGCTAACGCTTCGGCAGAAGAGGCTCGAAAACAGGCCGAAAACGTTTTTGATGAGGCCAAGAAAATATACGATACCCTGCAGGGTAAACAACGTTTTACTTAACATTTACAATATTCAAAAATCTATGTTTGAAAACTCGTAATTTTAAAACATTTTGAAATATCGAATATTTTTCAAGATTTCAACCAAAACGTGGACGATAGTAAGGAAAAGGCGAAAACTGCCAAGGAACAGATGCCTGAAATTCAAAAATTGATTCACGAGGCTGCTACGCAAACAAGAAACAATCAAAGGGCTCTTTTTGGAGCGAAAACCGCGGCCACGACCGCAAGAACCGATGCAGACGAGGCGAAAAAAATTGCCGAAAAGGCTTCCAAGGTATTTTTAGAATTTTTTAAAAATCTGTGTTCTAAAGGATCAAGCGGTTTTTTTTTCATTTAGGACGCCGGAGAAGTTCGGACTGAATGCGCTCAAACAAAAACCGTTGCCGAAAATTTAAGGGACGAAGTAGACGCCCTTGGAAATCGCGTCGCCTCAATTTCGGCAGAACTCTCTGAAGCCGAAGCGCTAGTAGCCGATGACGATATTCAGGTCAAGATGGCCTTAGAAAAGGCTTCGGAAGCGCAAACGAATGCGCAGAAGGCGTATACTAAAGTACAGAACGCTCTCAACGCGGTGCAAGAAATTCAATTGACGTTGGACAACTTGGATAACATAAGTAAAATTTTCGAAAAATTTCATATTTTCTAATTTGAATTTCGGTCCATTTTTGAAAAATTTTGAACGACTTTTTTCTCGTTCTAAATTACTAGATGACGAAGGTTTAGAAGGCTTGGAACGTAAAATTAGTCGAGTAGAATCAGAATTTAATAGTGCAGGACTCGATGACAAAATCGAGTCACTTCGTGAAGCACGCAACAAGCAATTACTATGGATAAAGAATTACGAAGACGACCTCGACTTCCTCCGCCGTGAAGTTGAAAACGTTCAAGAAATTCGAAATTCACTCCCGCCGAAAGGAAAGTGCTGGAAAAGGATGCGACTCGAACCAACTTAGTGTTAATTGTAATTAGCAAATTAATTAGCAAAAGTAACTTTCCCTTCCTAACAGTACAATAACTTTACTAAACCTTAGCCAAAGACGTCCGGCAAGACCCCGTATTTTAAAATTCTAACATTTTAATAGATTTATACAAGTTTAAAATTTTAGAAAAACTATTTCTAAACATTACAAAAAGCACTGCCTCACAATTTCCACCCTACTGATTTAAAAAATCTCACAACCACTGCCTCTTCATCCTATTTTTTTTCTTACGCTTTTTTTTTCAAATTATGGAAATATTTTTGAAGTGACTTTTTTTTCCAAATTGTAGCAGAAGAGTTTCCATTTAGAGGGCTAACTTTTCTTAGGAAAAAAACTTTTTTTTTTTGTGAAACTTTTTGAAATGTAGATTTTCTTGGCGTCGTGGAAAATTTGAGAAGGAAATGCTGATGGGTAATAAATTTATTAGAAAAGGAGGAGAGGCTTTCTGGGCTTGTTGAAATCTTTGGTAGCAATTTTCCATTGTGGGCTTAAACTTTTAGTGGTGCGGAAATGAAGATTTATGAAGAGGTCGTTTTTCGGGGAAAGTTTTGCAATTTGGGGAATTGTGTGTGGGAGATGGGGGAAAAGGGCCCTGATTCTGAAGTGAAAGTGCGGTATTAGTTTAGGCCCATAATCATAAATTAAGTTAAGGACTTCCGGCCCCAGCTCCAAGGGATCTGCTTGAGTTGCCGAGTCCTGTGCAACCCAATTAGGGCCCCTTTTCCTACAAATAAATGAAATAATGCTTAACTTAAAAGGGGAAAAATTTATCTCCCTTTCCTTTCAAATGGACCTCCGCTTTCACTGCATTATGACAATCATCCTCCCTAAGTACTCTCCTCCATTTCCACTTTCACCAAATTCATCCCTCCATTAGAAAGAAAGGACAGGAGAAAGGAGCCCTTTACTCTCAAACAGGGTTCGGTAGGCCCTGCATCTGGGCCCTTGGTGCTCAACCCCTTGCTTTACAATCTTCAGCTAATTTAGACCAAGATTTGCTTGATTTTAACTCCGTTAGCTAATTATCCTTTCACAACCCCTTCTGTTTAATGAGGTTTAAGTTACAACGATAACTTCCCATTTTTTTTTCTTTTTTCGCCAATCTCATCCGTTTTCTCTTATATTAACCACTACAATTAAATGAAAAATTCGTTTTTACTTTTACAGGTCTTTTGATTTTTTTTCTATTTTAATTTAACGCCTTAATCCGTAACGCCGTATCTATATCCCAGTTTACAATAACCCAAAACACTTCCATTCTGGATTTCGTTTTTTGAAAACAATTCGCTTTACTGATTTCCTTGTTTTTTTTTTTTTGGTTTTTGCAGAGAACCCGCTTTCTATTTGCATCAACCCCGTTTTTTTTTAAATTTTCTATTTACCACAACCTGAATTTTTGATTTACACCAACCCCCTTTCCTGATTTTTGTGTTGTTGTTTTCTATTCTGAACAACCCTCTTCTTGGGTTTCAAAGGTACCTTTGAAACCAAGACAAATGTAATTGTTGTAAGGGGTGCGGGATCCTTTAATAAGAAAGCATTTTACTTCGTCCAATTTTAATGTAAAATTAGTATTAAACATAATTAAACATTGGATTGTAGAGGTAAAATTAAAAAATTACCACCCGGTGCCTGGAGGGGGTGATAATTTGGCGTATGCGAAAGTGGTTTCTAAGCATAAGAAAGGTCCAAAATAAAGCATACAAACAGTTCCGATTCATTGCCCTACACAAGCTCAATTTCCAAACGACCTCGATTTCCGGATTCAAATAAAACTTTTCATGGAAGTACACATTCCCCTTTCGACATACAAATAACTCAGAAAAAAACAATGAAATGAAAACAAAATGACCAATTCAGGGCCTTTTTTAAGGTCACGAATGGCAAAGGCGCGCTTCATCCCTCCTACTTGAGTTCTAAAAAGAAACGTTCAAAAGAGCGTAGTTTCTGTGGTAGCGCAACCATGTCAACAATTTTCCCGGGTGAATCAGAAAACGTTTTTTCCAAATTTTAAAAGTCAAAATCTTTGATGCATGGTGTGCAATTCATCCAATTGCAATTTCACCCAAAATTCAAGTTTGTTTTAAATCAAAGACTCGCTTTAGTTTTTAAAAAATCATGGAGTTGGAAGTGCGGTCCGATTATGAAGAAAAAAAGTCGCCGAGTGGGAACATGCTTCACTTTTGGATCTTCCTTGGCGTTGTGGGCGTTATTTTTCTAATACTGGGATGCGTCCTCATCTATTGGTATTTCTACCTCCTGCGTGAAGTTCGTGATGACGCAGATGATGCCCTTCTGCGACAAATCGTGTGGGAAAGACCTGAAAATCTGAACCCGGTTGTCATAGCCGCAGAAGATGACGGAGTTGGTGGAGACGGAGATCCAAGGGTAAAGGACAGCAGGTCACCGCCGCCAACACAGTGAAGATGTCCATCAGGCCAGATTTTAAAAAAACGATTTTTAAAAAATGATGGTATTAAATTCAGCTCAGGAGCGGTACATTTGAGCCGGACGATTAAGGAAAGTGCTTTATTTGAAAGGGTGATGATTTGATGATGGCTGAGAGCCTATGTGTTTGGATTTGGTGATGATGAGCTTAGAAAAGGGCTCACACAAAGGGTACACTATTGGAAGATTAACTTTTGAAAGTTAGGAAAGGGCCCCTTTATGCTCTAGAGTGCCTTTAGCCTGAGAAGAATTTGAAGAGAAGGGCCTTTGTCGAGGGCTTCAGAGATCAATTTTTATAATTTTAAAATCCGCTTAAAAGTCTCAAATCTGCTTTTTCATTTTTAAATGGCACTCTTTCCTAAGGGCTCCCGTCCCTTCCAAAGTTGGCCTCCTTCCAAGCAGAAGCATAAAAGGAAATTGATATGAGAATTTAAGATTTAAAAAAGCTGTCAAAGTTCAGGGCCGACATTCTCGATTCGGGTTAAACCAAAGATAAGCACATTTTAATCGCGATTCAATTCTCGCGAAAGATAAGCCAAATTTTTTAGTTAAGCTAAAGTTTAACCTGAACTAATCCATGTGCCGAGAATGAGGGGTGATTAAAACCGATTTAATCATCTTTCCATTCTCGCACAGCAGTTAAGCCAAAAATTAAGCCAAAAAGTTAAACCTGTTTCTAGCAGGTTTAAGTCGAATTTAGACAATATTGATCATTAGATCATTGATCTATTAGTTAATATGAAAAACAATTAAGGCTTTACTATCAATAATGATTAATTAAAACATTTCAGGCAATTGTTTATGTTTTGTTAATGAACAAATAGTTCGTATTGCATTACCACTGAGCCTGTATGGTGACAACCTCATGCGAGAGTTAACACCATATACTAGCCAGTGCCGCTCAGTACAACGTGGTCGTAACTTGACCCAGGTCAGTTGTGACTCACGATTAGTCTGCTTCTTGGCATAGGAAAATAATACTTTGTGGTCAATTGACACTGGCCATTCATAGATTAATTAAAACATTTCAGGCAATTGTTTATGCTTTGTTAGTGAACAAATAGTTCGTATTGCATTACCACTGAGCCTGTGACAACCTCATGCGAGAGTTAACACATATACTAGCCAGTGTCGCTCAGTACAGCGTGGTCGTCACTTGACCCAGGTCAGTTGTGACTCACGATTAGTCTGCTTTTTGGCATAGGAAAATGATACTTTGTGGTCAATTGACACTCCCTATTTATGGGTAACTTAAAGCATAATTTTCTAACTGACCCTTTGGAAGTTTTGCCTTATAAGTTTAGCAGTGACACTCGCTCGAGTTATTAACAATACCAATGACGTATAATTGACAATCACTACAGGTAGCAACAGTACAATTTAGAGACCAGTGACATTTGATCAAATTATGAGCAGAACAAAGCAGTGACACTCCCTCAATTTAGTAGATGACCAAGGTGACCAAGCAGTTACACTATTCATAGTTATTACACATATGACAAAGCAATGGTAATGTGGTTGTAACTTCATTTTAGTTGTAACTCACAGCCTATGACCTTTTCGTTATGATTTTCAATTTTTGTTCACAAAACAAAATTAAAATAAATGGAATCCCGCCCGGAGATTCAAAATTATGATTAACTTGTGCTTAAACTTGACTTAAGCCAAGCTCAGGTTAATCTTAATCGGAAAACCGCTCAGAATTACCAATCGAGATTAGCTTAACTTTAGCTAAGCTCCCGATTAGAGATGAGCGATATTTAATCCGAATCCGAGAATGCCGACCCTGAAGATTATCCTACTAAAATCCATTCCGAAGCCAAATCGTATCCGAAAACCATCTGTAGTGGTTAGCCTACAGGAGTGCTAACAAGGGAACGCGTGTACGATTGCTGTTCTGATCAAGCTTTTTTATCACTTTCGCGTTGCTTCTTTTGTGTGAAATCCTTAGTATAATGGTAAATGTGAACTGTGCAATCACTTAATTGCAGTCGGATTTAATTCCTGTACACTACTAATTGCGGTAAATCGATTCCTAGTTCTGCTCCAGACTTCGACTGAGAATATCTTAAGATTGGCTTATCTCTGTATTGCTTAAAGATTATGATTGGATGAGGATTGGTTTTGGATTCCAAATTTTTATTGCATCGGTTTTGAGATTGGATGTAGGTTGGATAACGATTAGAAACTCTAATGCATCCGCACCCAGAGTACCAAATTTTGATCAAGGAATTGTGATGACTTGTAGGAGGTAGTGACAGTTGATGTTTTTCAGTTGACAGCCTACTGCTCACAATTCCAAAACTTGTAGCTGCGCAATGAGGGGCATTTGCGTTTAAAATTTTGTAACAAGATTTAGTAAGTCTTCATAGACATTAGCAAATAAGATACTATTTGAATACTTGCTATTGATAACATATTATTCCAGTAATAAATTCATGCCAGTTCTCATAACGACGACTACATAGCAGCTACTGTAAAAATTTTTGATTATATAACATTTTGAATCTGGTATTACCCATGACAAAATTAATTCTTCATAATTGGAGCGGCTAATTGTAAATCACATGCAAAACAAAATTGTATATATATTTTTAGTAGAGCCTAATCAAAATCTGCATTTTTTTTAGAACGTCATTATATAAAGGAAACTGAATTTCGTCAGTTTGATCGAATGCTCAAGTTTTGCTGCGTAATGATGTTTCCTGCCGTGATATTATTAGCTATCACAACACCGATCGTATTTCACTCGGACGTTCTGCAAATTCTCACACTTTGGAACGAGCGTACTTTGCATTTGTCAAATGAATCAATACAATTAATGAGTAGCTTGTTTCTGATACCATTTGTTGGCGGCATACTAATCACTTCAATCAAGTGGAGTTGCACAGGGTGCATTTATGTAACAATGTGTTGCTTAGAACTGATGGCAAAGCATATTGAAGGTAGCAGGACATATACGACACCATCTTCGCAAGACGTCCTTGAATATCGAGCATTTATCGTACTCAGTGTGCTTCAAAATATTGTACAACATGTAGGGTTAATGGTGTTAAAAATTTGTGCTGTTGCAATTACGAGTATTGGCTACTCACTGGCAATTCTCCAAGGAGTGACGTACACTTCAGTGCTATTGAGTGTCAAGTCAACAGTCATTTACACCGTCGTTTGCTTTTGGTATCAAATGACGTCTAACACAAACGAACTTACATCCGCCACTCTTACTCAAAGTTGGATCCAAAAATGCCGTCTTAAAATGTGTTCAACTAGGAACCCAATACAGAAATCACGTATTCACATCTTAGTGAAAATGGTCGTATCCATGAACGGTACAAAGTTGCGGGCAGGGAATTTATATTTCTTTGACAAAGGCATCATCATTCAAATGGTTGATGCAGTTGTGAATAATACAATCAGCCTCATTTTAACTTTTGGTCAGTTGGCTTCTTAAATTATATTCATATTTTATAGAATCGTTGTAGCAGGTCAATACCGAGAAAACCAAAACCGAAAAATTCGAAGCCGAGAACCACCAAAACCGAGAAAACAAATATTTTATGGCCGTTAACACACCTAAGCAATGGCTGGAGGAAAAATGTAGTAAAAAAAATTCAAAATGTTAATATGTTAGGGTGTAATCAATTGTAATTAAATTTAATAGAATCCAGTTTTTTGACCTTGCAGTTATTACAAGTATTCAAATGTTTTTTTGTATATTGTTATTATATCGTGTTCTTCCTGCGGACACAAAAACCTGTAGGACCCTGTATCAACTTGGTAAAAAATAAAGTTCAGCAACATGTTTCCTGCTATCAATGGTTCCCAAATATTTGTGAAGGACTGCTTCCCTCAATTTTTCACCGAATGTCGAGGAATCAAAAGAAAGTTGAGTTAAGGCATTGCAATGAAGCAAAACTAATTAAAATATTAGTAACGGTCCAAACTGAGTCTGTGAGCAAATTACAAAATTAATTACAATTCCAATTATAAGAATAAAAAAGTTGTTATTTGACACTTAAAATAGCATTTAAAAAGGGTAGGGACATGGTAGATTATTGCTCATTAGCATAGATGTTGTCATCAAGAAGGCACAACAGACTATCCCTAACATTCCGTTGTTTTGCGCGGCTAAAGCACAAAGACAGGACGCCAATCTCATCTAAGGTACGGTCGTAGCTTTCGCGTGATAACCGCAAGTGATTATGCAAATGAGAGTCGCTTTCAAGATTACATCGAGATAATTTGGAAACCTATCGGCTAATATCGGTCATACAAAGTTAGTGGGAAGACAATTCCTTAAACAAAAAGCCATTATTAAAGACTTTTTTGTGGTTGAACGGAGGATTCGAACCTCCGTTATTAAGCAGGCTAGTTGATATAGATCGAAGTTCTTAATAACTTAACCAACTTGGCTATCTGAGAGCGAATTGCGATAGACATTCACTAATATCTAGTTTTTTATACCATATCACATTTGTTGATATCACCATCATTTTCGAATTAAATACAAAATACCCATTAATAAATTTTTATTTTCCCAATCAGTTTCAAACTGTTTCGACAACACCGACCCATTTTAACCGGTGTTAAGGACCTGAAGCGCAACCGTAGTTTTGTGATCGAATTGCCTTACTTTTGGCTTAAACAGGTCGGTAAACACTCTACAATTTTGTATTATTGTTTATATATACTTCAACTTTATCAATTCATTCTATTATAGAATGAAAATCTGAGTTACGCGAAGTTCCTCAGAGATATAAGAAGCCTCATACTCTTATGATTTTTCCTCTTTATACTTTTTTATAAAGCAAAATTAGACGACTTGCAGCTTGGAATAGAACTATATAACATTTTATTAATTGATCTAATGGAGTTAAAATCAAATTCGCGATTGTCGGAACACTATAAAAAAATAATCAGACTAATTTCATTATTCGAGTAATAGTGCAACTTGCACTGAGCAAGTTGCGGACTGTCCACACCCGCCAATAAGTCTTTAAAGTCCGAATGGCCGCATAAATTGCAGAAACCATAACTACTAATTTAAAGTGTTTCATAAAACTTTTCTTAGTTAAAATCGCTTTATACAAATAGTGCCGCGTTTGTCACACTCAAATAAAAGATGACATTTTCATAAGGCAGTAAAGGCAATTGAAACGCTAATACGCGTTTTCATAAAAAAAAGATGTGCAATTAGATTATTAACAAAAGAGTTCAATAATAAAGGAATTGTGGAATGCTACGTTTTTCAGAGTTCACAACTGACCAGGCATTCTCAAAAAATATTCGAAACATAGTGATTAAAAAAACTAGTTGCTCCATATTATGGATCTTGAAATCAATATGGGGGACTTACCCGGAAAATTATTGTTCACCATCATAAATATAAAATTAATATTAAATAATTAAACTTAAAGTAAAATAAATTAATCAACATTAAACTTTAGCAATTTAAACAGTGCTAGGTATTTTTACTTAAATGTCAACGGGATTACTGCAACCAATATTTGATGAAAGTTCAATTGAAAATGAACTTTGAATTCAGTTTTAGGTAATGCCTGCGTCAATGGCTCTAGAGCAACGAATCCGGGAGAAGCTCATTTTTATTCATGCTATCAAACATTTTTAGACTGTTTTACTTCATCAGAATACGAAATGCTGAAGAAGAGGCGCACCAATGACGCGCTGAACTAGTAATATAAAATACCCCACGAGCTTGTCACCTTTCATCAATAAAGTGTTCGTAAGCTGACTTCCAAAATTTTAGAAAAATTTGTAAAAGACAAAACGTTTTTAAAATGGCCATTTTCATTCAACTTACATTTTTTCTTTTGGCAGTAATTGCTCGAAGCTCTGCTTACGACTGGAGCATTGTAAGATAAATCCTTGAAAAATTACACAGTTTAAGTGAAATTGTAGTTAGATCTTCAATTATAGTTACCTTTTTTTAATTATTTGCAGTTTGGAGTATTTGTCAAAGGCGAAGTGGTGGTGCTTTGCAGGGACGTCGAAATCATCTATCCAAAGTAAGTTTTCTATCCCAAGCACTGAACATTTGCTAAACTAAATCTATTCGCCATAGTAATTGTCTAGTTTTTTACGGCCATACTGTTCTGTCCATCTATCCCTCCACCCCTGTTTAGCAGTTGCACCATAGCCACAATTTGATTCCAAAACTTCAATTGCACTTCAAAACTAGCTCCCAATTATGCGCAATAAAGTAATAAGGCCTATCCGGGCATTTAAATTAAAATCACCTTGGGTCAGGGGGACTGACCCTTTCACCCTCATTTCGACGACCCCTAAATGACCCCTCCAAACCCTAAAATTGATAGTTTTCTATAAAATCCTAGTTAGCAATACCCTTAATATGTCAGCGTGAATTTTGTTCACTTAATGCTTCAGCGTTGATTTTATTGACTTGACATAACTTAAAATTAAAAAAAATCGAAAAACATAATTTCTATTGCGTACTACCCTGTAATACGTAGAACACTCTTTAAAAAAATATGACATTTCTTTTTTTTTTCAGGCAAGGGGATAATGTAACCCACATCTATATCCCAGATATGAGTATTGCAAATTGTCCGCACATGATTTCTTGTGCCAATAAGACATGCTCCGATCAGCCAATTTTTTCTAATCCTGACGTAACTGTGGAGCTCCTCATAGGCAAACTGTTTATACAGAAATATACTGGAAAAGAGTTCAAAGGGGCAATTACAATTGACGCTACTCGCGGAAGACTTTACCCTCTTCCAGTGTAGAATTGATTGCCTGACAACGCTGTCCGTTTGTGAATTGAATTCTTTTAGAATAGAGTATATAGAGAACACTTTAGAAAAATAAAACCGTTAAAATTGACCTTATATAATTTACTTTCATCTGCACAATTTTCATAACCATAAACTTTTGTGCTTCAAAGCTTATTTTCTAATTTTGATTTTGTTGAAATTATTTTGAAATGAGGACTTGCCAACTGACCAGATTATTTAGCTTTGAACCTTAAAAGTGTTTGTTAGAATTATTCGTCCTGACTAGACCAATGAACGTTGTCTGTTAAGATAAAATGTTTTATCTTAACCTCTGTTCTCGGGATTCTCCCTAGAGCCCTATTAGGGGTCCATGACGATTAGCATGGACCATTAGTGTCATAATTTAGTCATAATAACTTTTATAGTACGTCATTAGAATATAGGAACAGATTTTTAGCAAAGTGAAGTAGTGTATGTTCAATTTGTTAATTTGTCTAATTATCCTGTGAAAAAATAAGTATTAGTAAAATATTCTTGTAGTATAAGACTACTAGGAGCAAAACTTGTGACACATGAAATTATAGTGTTAAAACAATTAATCAATAAGATAATGAAAAATAAACGATTGAGACTGATTTCGATTTGTCTTGTGACACAAGTGCAAAGTGCCTTGAAATCGATCAATGAAAAACCACTTGTAAATTGTTCAGCTTTTAAAATTTGAAGTTGAAATAGCTTGAAATCTTCAAGTACCATCTAATTATGATCATGAAACTTTGTGATGCTGGAAATTTTAATTTCGTTAACAGTATAAATATAATTACAGAAGCATTTACTTAGCAGAACATCATTCTCATTACATACAATGTTTGCTTTCCGTTGTGCTCTATTTGTCGGTGCTGTTGGTGCAATTCAAATATTTGCATCAAACCAAGAGGCACAAATTGCACACCAAATTACATTCACCAATGACGGAGTAAACCACACCTTTTATGAACCTCAAGAAACATTGGACCTATTCAGCATTTTTCGAGTTTGTAAAACCGGAGTGTAAGAATTGACTTCTTCTATTTTGAATTGTCATGGTTCGGGTGTCCCCTTATTATCTGGTGACCCTGGGTTCGATTCCAGTATTCCGCATTTTTCCAATGTTTATCGTCAAGAGTTTGCAACTAATTTGCATAATACGCAAATATTTCTCCCGCAAAAGCTACTGTTCCAACTTTATTTTGTATAGGCTTGTGTCTTAAGTTCTTGACAAAGTCTAATCCTTTCAATCTGTTAGGACAGCTTGATAATAATATGTATTCTAATTATTTCGCTCTTTTTTTGCAGTTGGGTCGTGTACACTGCACTGTATTATGGACATTATCAAGAGGGTGGCGGAGTGGAAATACTTCCAAATTTAAATCATACTTGCAACAGCCCGTTAGCAAAGGCAATTGGCTCTACTAGATTTGCTGGTATTCCGGGGAACCACGATGCTACGTCGGTTACAATATTCTCAAAACGCAGTTTCAAAGGTCTAGAATCCGTGGTATTTGCGGACGAGCTATCAAACATTACCTTCAATATAACATCTCTCGTTACAATTGGCACGCAATATATAGAGGTGTTCCAGGAACCAGACTTTGGTGGTGAGTCGGGTTGTATCGAGCTAAGTATGTGCAGATATGAAGTATGTTGGATATGGCAAGTCTATCCTAGCAGTGGACCATGGGATATGACTCAAGCCAAATCAGCCAGAGTCGGGTGTTCTGAAAAATCCATAATTTATCGCTCCATCGAAGACAATGGTACAGTTCGAAAAAGTGAAAATGAAATTTTAAGTGTGTCATCAATATAAAATACTGTTTCAAAGACAGAATCCGAGAAACCATTACCTCATTATGGAAAATAAAAGTGGAACTAAAAAACAGAGTTTGTGAATGATATTTTATTCCTCGTTTGAAATTTCACTTTCAAAACGCCTCAAAAAATATAAAGGTACTTCGTTTACAGTACGATGAATTCGGCCTTAACGTGTATATGCTATAACAAAATCAATTTTAACATTTTTTTTCAGTTGTCAGACTCTAGGAAGATCAATCTTTGAATAGAATGATAGGGAAAGACACGTGAATAAACTTGAATTGAATTAAATTGAATGACATTTTCAATTGGTATCGGTATAATTGAAATGTAATTGCAAGGATGTCATAGTACAGTTCTACGTTACAATTAGACAAAATAAGCTGCTACAGTATTTATTGTATTACCTGACGGAATGACGGATCCGGCTAAAAATCGATTTAGGCTTCACTATTTAAAAAAAGTATATGATTAGTATAGCGTAGAAAATTATAAATCATTAACTTTTGAAGAACTGTCTCAAAGTTCAGCATGAGTAAATTTTGAGGTTGCAATTTTAAATGTGTTTGTACTATGATTGACTCCATCAAATATCATTAAGTGGTTATCTGAGAGAGTTCGGTTGTTTGAGACAAATTAAATATACAATGCAGATATTACTAGTAGAAATAATTGTGGCGGGAAGGAGATAGGATAGGCAAAGGTTAAGGCATAGGTTAAGGGAGTGTGATTAAAGGTATTGACAAGTCAACACCTTCTCTCATGGGCTCTCTATCATTCATTGGTGTGCCGGGTTTCCACCCACGGTAGCCACCAGCATCCACCATTCATCCACTCACCGACCCACCATAGGTCGGAAGTCGACCTTGACGTCATCTTCCAGGTCAGCAGGTCAGTCAGAGGCATCCGAGTCATAGGGAGAGGCATCCGGGTACATATTTCAAATGACAGTATGATAATTTTCGTTGTCTTCTTTTTCTAGCTCGACTTCAAAAGATTAAGGGTAAGTAAAAATAGACTTAAAATTTCTTTACTTTCTACTTAAACGTATAAGCCTTATCTTTTAGGACCTTACTTCCCTATGTAAGTAGCCGAGATAATGACACAAAAAATAAACCGTGGTAAAACGGTCAACAAGTAGCGGAAGTAAGAAACTTTGAAATAGAAAAGTATTAAGATTAGACTAGAAAATAGAAGTCTTGCTTTTCAGAATTTAATAGGCCATTTTCAAATATAGAAGGCGTTTTAGGTCATTAGGATCATCATTACTTTGTGTTTCCTGCAAAACTAGAGTTTGACCTTGAAAGGTCATTTTGAGGTCAAAGAGTCGTTTCCGAGTAAAAGGAGGCTCTACGATCATCGGGACCATCGTTAAATTTTCCCTTTAGACAAAACTAGAGTTTGACCTTGAAAGGTCATTTTGAGGTCAAGGGTTCATTTCCGAGTGAAAGGAGGCTGGCTGTACGATCATCTGGAATTTGATAAATTTTCGTTTCATGCAAAAGTAGAGTTTGAACTTGAAAAGTCATTTTGAGGTCAAGGGGTCATTTTGGGGGTCATTGGAGGCTTTAGTTGCTTGAACCCCAAATAATTTTTTACTAGTTAAACAAAAATTATCCTTTTAATTCCATTATGTTGACAATGAACTAAATTTTACAGGGTTAATTATGTATAAAAGAAATATTCAGTCATATCGAAGAATGAAATAATTCCAGCAATTGTGCAGGTCTTCATTGCAAACAATTATAATCTGAAAAGCTCAATCTAAAAATTTTTGCAGAAATGATGTTCAAAAATGTTGCAGGTAAAATCAGAATCACTTGCCTTGAGAAAGTTCATATTAAAGCACATATTACAAGCTTCGTTGTTGACCTACATTAGTGTCATAATTTAGTCATAATAACTTTGATAGTACGTAATAAGTATAAAGGAACAGATTTTTTAGCAAAGTAAAGTTAGTTATGCTAAATTTGTCAATTTATCTAATTATCCTCTTAATAAGTTTTGAAAAAAATAAGTATTAGTAAAATATTCTTGTGGTATAAGACTACCAGGAGCAAAACTTGCGACACATGAAATAAGAGAATTAAAACAATGAACCATTATGATAATGAAAAATAGACGATTGAGACTGATTTTGATTTGTCTTGTGACACAAGTGCAAAGTGCCTTAAAATCGATGAATGAAAAACCACTCGTAAATTTGTCAGCTTTTAAAATTTGAAGTTGAAAAAGCTTGAAAACTTCAAGTACTAATTAAACTATGATCATGAGACTTTGTGATGCTGGAAATTTTAATTTCGTTTACAGTATAAATATAATTACAGAAGCATTTACTTAGCAGAACACCATTCTCATTACATACAATGTTTGCTTTCCGTTGTGCTTTATTCGTCGGTGCCGTTGGTGCAATTCAAATATTAGCATCAAACCAAGAGGCACAAATTGCACACCAAATTACATTCACCAATGACGGAGTAAACCACACCTTTTATTAACCTCAAGAGACATTGGACCTATTCAACATTTCTCGAGTTTGTAAAACCGGAGTGTAAGAATTAAATTCTTGTATTTTGAATTGTCGTGGTTCGGGTGTCCCCTTATTATCTGGTGATCCTGGGTTCGAATCCCATATTCCGCAGAAAAACGCCAATATTTCGCCAAATCGAAAAATTTGTCCAATGTTTATCTTCAAGAGTAATAGTATTATATTCTAATTATTTTGCTGTTTTTTTTTCAGTTGGCTCGTGTACACTGAACTGTATTATGGACACTATCAAGAGGCTGGCGGAGTGGAAATACTCTTTAATTTAAATCATACTTGCAACAGCCCGTTAGCAAAGGCAATTGGTTCTACTAGATTTGCTGGTATTCCGGGGGACCATGATGCTACGTCGGTTACAATATTCCCAAAACGCAACTTCAAAGGCCTAGAATCCGTAGTATTTACGGACGAGCTACCAAACATTACCTTCAATATAACATCTGTCGTTACAATTGGCACGCAATATGTAGAAGTGTTTCAGGAACCAGACTTTGGTGGTGAGTCGGGTTGTATCGAGCTAGGTATGTGCAGATATGAAGTATGTTGGAGATGGGAAGTCTATCCTGCCAATGGACCATGGGATATGACTCAAGCCAAATCAGCCAGAGTCGGATGTTCTGCAAAATCCATAATTTATCGCTCCATCGAAGACAGTGGTTCAGTTCGAAAAAGTGAAAATGAAATTTTAAGAGTGTCATCAATATAAAACACGATTTCATATTTGTCATTATAGTAAATAAAACTGGAACTAAAAAACAGAGTTTGTGAATGATATTTTATTTTTGGTTTGAACTTTTAAAATTAATTAAGTTCCACTATTTAAAAAAAAGTATATTAGTATCACGTAGAAAATTATAAAGCATTAACTTTTGAAGAACTGTCTCAAAGTTCAGCATGAGTAAAATTTCAGATTGCAATTTTAAATGTGTTTGTACTATGATTGACTCCATCAAATTTTCATCAAGTGGTTAACTGCTTACGATCAAATTTTGCTTTAAATTAAACACATTTCATCTCCAATATAACTACGCATTCACCGGGGGTGATGCAACTCAAATTTACGATAGTAATTGTGTGTTTTTATATAACATCCGTCCGCTGCCCGTTCTTTGTTTTCAGATTTTAATTTTGTTAGACCAACTCCGTCTAATTTTTATTGTTTAATCATTCTCATTTGCCATAGTTAATTAAGAATCTACAAAAAATTGTCTAATAAATTCACTGTCGTGAATTCCATTTTTATCAAAGGCTTGTAGAGCGAAACTATTTAGTGTTAATGGGTTGTTCAATTCGTGACCTTAACGCTTCTCGGTTGTTTCTAGACAACTTTAGCGTCAAAAAGCATCAAGTCATGCAATGTAATTAAACTACAGACTATGTGTTGATACTGAATGAAAGGGAATTTAGTGGTTGATTTGTTTACCTAAACTATATTCAATATTTTATTTATCACGCTCCAATATAATAAATTGATTAATTATATTTTCGAGGTAACAATTTTTTAGCAGCTCCAGTGAAAGTAAAATCGATAGATGTTTTTACATAAGCAAATAACGCGAGTTGGGCCAAACTTTTCACTAAAAATTATTTGTTTGCCTTTGAGGCATTGAGGCACCTCAAAGATATGCTTCCCAAACAGCCTAATTCTCGTTTGAAAGCAAATGCCCACGTCAGTAGAGTAAGTTTGTGTTTGTTTATTTGAGAAATTGATTTCAGGTCTTTTACACTTACCCATAAGTCGAATTCAATAAACCAAAGCTAAAATAATTAACCAAATACATTTAAATAACAGTTATTTCTATACTGTTCCATATACTGATATACATATACTGATGTATGCGGGTCATTGCTAATTGTAATTGTGAGGTTCCTACAGCTAATATTTCTAGTGAACATTGGATTGTCTAATTGTTAAAACTTTACGTACAGTTGTTGCCTGAATATGGATAATCAGGTATTTAGCATTGATGGTGCTTCATAAGTTAATCATAAATTAATAGTTCTATGTATCAAATTAGAGTTACAGGGCCCGTGACCGCGACTCTCGCTACAGAGAAAGAAGTACCGAACCACCAGTTCGTAGAAGGTAAGTTTATAAATCACATGTTAAGCAGCAACTTAAATCACATGTAAAATAGCATGTCATTGATGTGATGGGTGGAATTATTATATTATATATGTTATATATTATATATAACAATTATTATTATTAAGTATAATACTACTTTAGGTAAACTTTATTGTTCATTTAAGTTCAAGAACTGACTTGCAATCAGTTTGTGAACTGATTGCAAGGTCCACAAAGTGGTTTGAGTATTTATGATTAAATTAAAGTGTATCTGCATGGCAGTGTTTTTCTTCGGCTCAGTTAAACTATATGATTTTTTTCGCGTCTTTTGCATTATAGGTCAATCTACTCGCCGGAACCAGCACCTCGAACAGGTTATCGACAAAGGGATGATGAGAGGCGATTCAGAGGCGGTTATCAATACAGGCGTCGTGAGGGAGGACGTCGATTTTCAAGGTTCGATTCCAGGGAATCACCAACGCGCCGTCAACGTCGTGGCCGCAGTTCGTCCAATAGTAGAAGCAGGAGTCCTTCGCCCAGGCGAAATTACAACTACAGGGCGCGACGTGATGGGTTTCCAGACAATCGCTCGCGTGTACGAGCAGAATCGCGAGAGCGGTTTTCTCGAGACAACGGATCTGCTGCTAACAATCACGACAGTACTAGTACAGCACATCAAACGCCGTATTTCGAAGACAACCAATTTTCTAATACAAATGCACCCATCACTGCAAGTACATATCAAAATATGTCAACTTCAGCAGGAAATGCGTCAATCCAGCCCTTTCATTCCACCTTGACGGCAGAACAGAATCATATTCCACCGGCAGCTCTGGGACACCAATACTACCCGCCACCTCAATTTAATACAAATAACATGAGCCATATGCCTGCACATCAGAAGCCAGCGGAGAAAAAAGGGCCCGAAGAAGATGTTGTTAGGAAAATCCTGGATAATTTGAAAAGCAAAGGCGTGGTGGACAAATTTCGAAAAACTTTTCTGGAGGAGTGCGATGAAAAAGTAAGTTAAATTAAGTATACAACGCAGATTACTATTATATTACTATACTATTAGGTACTATTAAAAATATTTCAAATGACAGTATCATAATTTGGGTTGACTGCATTTTAATTCTAGCCCGATTTCAAAAGATTAAGTGATCGCGTGACTAAGACGGTGACTTCTTTCCTCAAGACGAGAACATGGTTGCCGGAAATAAATAAAAACACGGAACGGCAACTTGTTCGGCGAAGAGTACTTGAGTGAGTAAAAATCGTTAAATAAATATAAGATCGCTATTCTTTATAGACTTACTTCCATATGTAAGTAGACAAGATGATAAAAAAAGAACAACCTACACTTCATTCAGCGTCAGAGACATTAATTATATTTGCCTTAAATATTTTTTTTTGTGAGAGTGAAATAGCTAATTTGCTATTAAAGCGTTTATGAACTTAAGGCTAGCAAGTAATTCTGTCCTATGGCGGACTTACTTGGCTAACAGTATGTCAAAAAGTTTTTTAATTAATGAATAAGTTTTTGCTTGAAAACTTTTGCTTTCCAGATCATCATATTTTGCGCAGGAGTTGGAAGAAATGTTGGATCGTTGCTTCACAGAGGCAGAATCATACTTTATGCCAGAAATTCAAGATTGTGTGTGTGAGTTCCTTGGAGTTGAGAAACCAAAAGAATTAGATCCTGCTGATAAAATTGAACAAGAAAAAGATGCAGAAAACGAAGATGAAACTGCTGAAGTTGATATCGAAGGAGAAGAAGCGAAAGAATCGGAAGCTGAGGATGAAGCTTCGGGTTCGGCCTCGTCCGGTAGCTCGTACATGGACGTTGACTCTACGGAGGGAGAATCGGACTCCGAAGTAAATCGCGTTCAGTTTTCGGGACAGTTGCCCCCTCCCCCGCCCTTGCCAATGGGCTCATATTATCCTGCACTTCTGCCAGGTCAATTCCCTGTCCCCTCGTTCGATAGAATTTCACATTTGGTACCCAATCATCCACCACCACCACCACTTCCTAGACCGTTGGGCTTTGGCCGTCATATTCCCATATTGTCGAATACAATTATGATGCGAAATCCAGTTGAGAATCCGCCTCTGCCTCCTACCGATGACGATGAACCTAACGAAAACCCGCCACCACCGTCTGAGGAGGACAGTAGCAGTGATTCCGAGTCAGAAGAAATTTCAGTCGGGAAAGTTAGTCCCATAGCCGAAAGCCCAGGCCCCAAAAATATTGATTCAGAAGACGATACAGAAGATTCCCCAAAATCAATTCTTGTGGAAGAAAGCGAGAATCCAATGTCCCCAACAGTCGAAGTTGACCATCAAGTTGAATTTACGATTCCAAAGGAAATCCCACTGTCGCCTAGAAGTAATCGTTTTGATTCACTTATGCCAGTGGAGACTGAACCATCCGAACTAGAAGATTCTCCACAGCCTCCTCCACCAGGAGAGGAAGATATTTCATTACCACTTTTCTCAGAAAGATTTTCAATCGAGCATCATCAATCTCCTGTAGATGAATCCTTCAGCGAACACTCGCCACAGCCACCAGAACCTGAGCAAGGTATATTAATGATTTAAAAAATGGTTATGTTTTTTGTAAATCAATTCATAATTTTCTCAGAAATTCCACTTCCGCCATTGGGAATTCCGCCTCCACCTCCAGAAATTCCGCTTCCGCCATCAGATGTTGCTCCTCCACCTCCAGAAATTCCACTTCCGCCAATGGGAATTCCGCCTCCACCTCCAGAAATTCCGCTTCCGCCATCAGATGTTGCTCCTCCACCTCCAGAAATTCCACTTCCGCCATTGGGAATTCCGCCTCCACCTCCAGAAATTCCGCTTCCGCCATCAGAAGTTGCTCCTC
>VYYI01000906.1:0-24245 GCA_021029175.1 Bilobella aurantiaca
TAGGGCGGACCAAGTCCTCACAGTGCGTTGAAATTGTATCTATATACTACAGTTCTATTGAGCACTCTACTACAATTTCTACTTCTGATCACAAAAATCATTGTCTATCAAGCAATCAATCAAATAAATTAGGCGAGCTCAGATCATCATGAATTCAGGAACGAAGTTTAGAAATGTGACAAACTTTCATAACAGCTAAAGTAGCTTAATTCAATAGTTATCCTGCTAATAGTGTATACGATTGAGGTCAAATTTATGTAAAACGTATAAAAAAATGAGGAATAGTTTTATAATTTTAGATTTAAGTTAAAATAATGTTGGTAAAGCAAAGTGAAAAAAACTACTAATCAATATAATCATACAGAAAGGTTAGCTTAATAGAGTCCAGCGCCAAAAAGCGAGTCGTTTACTTTTTTTGCGAGTTTTTTGCTCGAATTTACTTTGTCGGATTTGGTTCAACATCATCCTACAGTTGGGTGCAAATGTATAGTAGAGTGTCATGTTTTCGATAGTGTAGTGTCATCTTTAGATGACAGTGTACTGTCATAAACGCAACAGTGTAGTGTCATGTCGGGATCACGTGGGTCTAAATTTAAAAAAAAAAGTCTTAAACTGGAATCAAACCGTGTTGATTCTATTTTTGAACAAAAGTTTCACTTGGAAATGGTTAGAAAAGAATAGCTTTTACAATTATTTTCTCCGATCCACGATTCTCCTGTCACGTGACTATATGACACTGCACGGTTGCGTTTATTACAGTACACTGTCATCTCAACATGACACTACACTGACTCTACTGAAAATACTTGAATTAAATCCGCCTAGCTGTATATTGTTGTCATCAAGCAACAACTGCGGCTAGTAATAACATAGACTTTCAGTAACTAACTTACAAGAAGTTGCAACTGCAATTTAAAGTTGTAACTTTCAAATTTATTTTCACAAGAGTGTCCATTTTATTTGCCCTTATATGCACAATTAAAATGAATTAGATGTTTTCCGACTTGACTTCCGAGTCTTATCCATATATCTTTTGGCCGTTTTTAGTAAGAGAATTTGTAAAAAAAATTTTTTTTTTAATTTCCCGTTTTGGTCACTTTATAAAAATAAGAGCAATCGTCATATTTTGAAAACAACAATTTTTAATAAATTTGGCAAATTGTTCCGATCCACAGTCATCTCTGCTGTAAATCAATATTAATTGGCTTTCCTTAGTCTTTTTGGCATTTCTAATTAAAGCCAAATAAACCGCTGCGAACGCACTTAACGTAAGTAGCGTATTGAACTATTGCAACTAAAATCTACAAATTAGAACCCGTAAAACCGATTTTTCGGTTTCTTTGTTTTGAAGGTATTTGGGGTAATTTAAGTAACGGGAGTTGGTCGGGAGTCGCTTAGATCGTTGAAAACTTGATAACTTTTCGTACTATGCTAAACAAGAAAAAATCTTAAAAATCCATATTTTCGAATTAGGGGGTCGCCATAATGAGGGTAGAGGCTATGACCACTATAGCCCATGTTCAAACCTGGCATTACCCTTGACACTTACTACCCATACCTGAAAATAAATTTGGAAAAAGTTTACCCGTTTGAGAGTTAACGCGCAACCACGCGGACAGACTTACGGACAGAACATTCCCATAAAGAAGCTGATAAGTTGCTTAATATGCCCGTTCTGAGACAAATGGTAACATTAACTGCAGACACACCTGCCTCAGAATGGGCGTTTTTAGCTAGTCTGAATCCTTACAAAGTCTCAAAGTTTTTTTGCAGAATTTCCCAGGTAAATGACAGTAGGACATGGGTAAAAGTCACTTTGCGTTAAAGATGTAAACCATAAATAGGATATATTCAATTTTTATCAGCAATCGCCGTATCTTAAAACAATGCTTGGGCCAAAAAACTAGGTACATAGTTAACAGACATTTTTATACATATATATATAATTGATTATGTACAGTATGCCTTGCGTTAACAAGCATTAAATAAAGCCACCAACGCTTATATCAACGCAGTTTTTTTTTTATTAAAAGTTAACACTCTAAAACTTCAAAGTTTACAATAACCAATTTACTGTATTGTTTAGAAACAACCCCGGTATCAAGAGGAGAATTAGACGCTGCTTTGTCCGCTCTTAACAAACCCTGATTTGTTCGTAAAAGGTAAACGTTCTGAAGCATTCTCTATTTTTCGTGAAACCCTTGTCATCTTCTTTTGTAAACTGTGGAGCAACGGAGGGCGCATTTTTATGATCCGTTTTTGAACATGAACTTTTGCAGCATCTTGAGCTCCAAGCAACGTTCTAGCGAGAGAGTAGTTCTGCAAACTGTCCTTGGCAATCCTTAAGCGATCACAGTCGTCCACTCCTTTATCGTCCAAATTCAAGTAGTCGAGCACAATCGTGAACCAGACTGGACCCGGGATTCTGACAGCATTCGACGCTACTTCTGGTTCTGTCGCAACTACTTTCTCTTTAGCAATCATGGCAAGAATTCCTGTGTGGTCTGGTTTGTCATCATCTTCCTCTTCCAAGTAGATCATTGACTCCGCCACAGCAGGTCCTGTGATGTACGCTGACAACGTTTCTATTATTTTGTTCAACTCCTTCTGATGATGCGTTTTTAATAATTCATTGATCTTAGCCACGCCTTCGACCTTCCAATTCTTGTAAAAAAAAGTCAATAGAAAATAAAATGAAGGAGCTCTTATAAGTTTGTGATAGTCGTTAACTATAACCTTGCTTTGATATATAACTGTCGGTTACTGCTCGTTCAATAAGAGTAGAAAATAAATGAGTAGGAAACAATTTCGAATTATTTCCATTTGCTTTAATTGTGCACCCTAGTCCATAAGGTGCAAAACACTCATGCTCTGTGTAATTTATTAATAAAAAAAAACGACTTTTAAAAAGACTTTTTTTTGTTCACGACGGGGGTCGGGATTTGAACCGAAAGTTTCAGGCTGACACATTGAAAGTGACTAAAACTGAAAGCATTAGACAAGCTTGGTGGATTTAGGAAGAATACACTTAGAAATTTACAACTAAACTTTCAAACTCGGCAGGCTACCAAAAATGAGTAATTTGGCAACATTGTATCAAAATCATTTACATCTACTACAATGTTGCGATTAATTTTAAATACTATATCTGCAAAAACCTATTCAAGGGGTATTCAAGTAGTACAGAAAACAACACTTTAAGGTAAGATACTCAATCTCCCTTTTAAGTTTTTCGAATGAGATTGTATTATAAATGTACCAAATTTGATATATTTTTTATAAAAACGGGCTCGGAACAAAAGCTTATTGTAGAAGGTCCGAGTATAAAGAAACTCAATTATGAAAATATTAATAGTCATGAACGCCGAAAAATGTAATATGTGAGTAGGCTTACCCCCTTTAAATTTGTTCCAATCGCACTAGTAGCGAGCTGAAGCAAAACAATGGAGTAGATGGTAAAGCACTTAATAGCGTAAATCATTTTTTTTCCAACACCAAACAAACGGATTTTTGAAAAATTTGAACAAAATTTATCGATGGAAACTTTTTATTTTCGATAATAATTGTGAATCGCTGCAGGGATTTTATACACCATATTCTAACATTCTGATGCGCAACCAGCGTGGGTCATTTTTCAAAAATTTAGAATCCCCCACTTCTAGTCGGACACTTTTAATTTCGCCTAATTATGGTTTTTATTTAATTTGCTTAGCCATTTAAGCCTCATGAGGACTTCAGACGTTTATACCACAAAAATTCATATTTGAAGTCAATACAAGAGTTCTCAAGTTAATTAGCGTTGGACGCATAGGCGTAAAATATAGGCCTAGTTATTATTAGAAACATGGAAAATCGATGAGCCATCGCATTCCTATTAGTATGACTTAGTTGTAAAGTTAATGTCCGAGATTTGATTTTGGTTATTATAAAATTCAAACAAAAAAGTTTGTCTTTTTGACGACAATGTCACCTTGTATAGTGAGTTCTAGTGTAGTTAAAGACGGAGAACTTCCAGAGTCCTAGAAAGTTTACTTCAGTGTACTTCAAAGATTCTACGCCTGACAAAGGTTCACATTATATCGAACAGGTTTTGCTTGTTTATCTTCCAAATAATAAACTAATGCCCACGGGGGTTAATAGTCCGGGGGGTTAGGACCCTTGTCCGAACGTGTCGACCATTGAGTAGGTGCCGAGATATAATCCCCTCACCAGCACAGTAACCAGCACAAAAGGTGGTGGTGTGGTAGTGGTGAGTGGAGCCCTGGAAAGTTGAGGTCGTGGAGGCTGAACATGGGTCGGTATGCATAAGGTGGTGCTCAGCTTCTGCTAAGCAAGAGGCTCCTCGTCCAAGACCACGCTGCCCCACTCACTAGCACACGCAAACATTGACAACGCATATAGGCGAATGTCGAAGAGCATAACAAAAATACTGAAAGACTTAAGATTAGAACCCATTCCCCACCAAGGTTAACATGCTCCGAAAGTATAAAGTATAACATTACTGCCTCACGATTTGACCACTCCAAATACATTAAGCCGTAATTACCGGCCACAAGTGTAGCTATTTGGCCTACAAAACTATGAGTTTGGGAACGTTGTTTATCATCGAAGTTAAGCTAAAGTCATATCTCTAGAAAGCAGCCAATCCACGGGAATTAGCTAACTTACGACATGAAATTATGTCTAGAAGCGCGTCAGAAATGTAGAAATTTTTCAAAAAAAAAGCGTCAAAACAGAGTTATAGCATTTTGTGTTTTTGCAAACGGATTCTCCCCTTGTGCAAAATCGTAGTCCTATTGTATAGTTCCATTGCTGTTGGGGCTATTGCCTTAATAGAAGTGTAGTTTGCACACGTTATTCTAAAGGAATTGAGGTTAGTTATGGTCAGTTCTACGCAGACCATAAACTCATATGTGCATAGGTTTGTCACGTGTTCGACAAAGAGCCCGTTAGAAAATTTGAGTAACGCAGCTAAATCTGTCAACGTTTTAGCTGTTGACTCACTTTTATATCTTTCACATATAATTTAATATGCAATTCAACTCCGCCTTTACATTATTTGACTCTACGACACTACTGGTCAAAGGTGGACAAACAAACAACATGGAAACGGAAATATGCAGGTGGTCATTTGAGGGTACTCCCGTCTTAGGACGGTTATGTTACCTAGTATCATTTCTCAAATCCGAAGTAAGGAATGGATTAATTTGTAAAAGTTACGTTTAATAGTCTTTGTGGTCTTATACCATAAGTTAACTAACTTAATCAATTAAAATTTCCAAAAATAGAGATAGATAAAGAAAGGGTATTTTGTGTTGCTTCCAAGAAATTTTTTAAAGTATATGCTGCCTTCATTTAGTTGGTTTCCATTTCGTAAACAAAATTTCCGTACTTAATCAGAGTCTTCAAAGTACGCTTCTTCTAACGCTAAGCGCCCTAAATTTAGCCGGTAAAGGTTAACTTGGAAAATGTCGGTCGCTTTGGCTCTACAATTGTTTCTTGATTTGAATAATGGTTAAGAAGATTTGGGAAGCCTAATAAACCCATTATCAACAACTTTGTCAACAAATCAATGCTTCTTAATTGAATAAGAAACTTCCAATTACTCTTAATTAATATGCAACACAAAGAAAAGTCAAAATCCAATTACTTTATTATATTATTATATACATTGTGCACATGTACTGTTTTCTATCTTTGTCTTTGCGTGAGAAGAATTTAAATTACCATTACAGTCCTTGTGTCCCCGGACGGTTTTTTTTACTAGTTTCTATAATATTCAAGTGTCATTAAGCAAAATAAAATACGTCTTTCTTTGAGAATAGTTAAGAAAAATGCTTATTTTAAATTTTAGCGTAAGACTTTTAGCTGTAGCTATTTGGCCTACAAAACTATGAGTTTTGGGAACGTTGTTTATCATCGAAGTTAAGCTAAAGTCATATCTCTAGAAATCAGCTAATCCACAGGAATTAGCTAATTTACGACATGAAATTATGTCTAGAAGCGCGTCAGAAATGTAGAAATTTTTCAAAAAAAGCGTCAAAACAGAGTTATAGCATTTTGTATTTTTGCAAACGGATTCTCCCCTTGTGCAAAATCGTAGTCCTATTGTATAGTTCCATTGCCGCTGGGGCTATTGCCTTAATAGAAGTGTAGTTTGCGCACGTTATTCTAGAGAAATTAAGGTTAGTTATGGTCAGTTCTACGCAGACTATAAACTCATATGTGCTTAAGTTTAGAGCCGTAATATGTTAAATTAGAGCCGGTTCCAAAAAAAAGCTAAGGATTCGAAAATCATTTTTAAGAACGATAAGCTTGAATAGGAACTCGGTTCCCAGAAACATCAGAAGGGTCAATCGAAAAAAAATTGTGCTTGAAAACGAGGGTTTGAATCCTCGGCCATCTGCAAAAATTAGCATTACTATTCCTTTTCCCCACAAGGAATTAGCACCTATTGACGTTTGAAAATGGTGTTTTAGAACTATAGGTTTCTAGATTTTTTTTGCTGAATGTTAATCACAATAACTAAAATCCAATGCTTTTTGAGGTATTTAAAAGTCGCATTTTCAGTGTACCAAAAATTTTACTATTAATTTCCCTAAAAGAAAGTTATCTTTGATATTTGGTAACCTTTAAGTACAATTAAAAAGTATAATAAATTCTGAAAAGTGGATTTACCGTAACACTGGATTAAAAAATTGAGATTAGGGCAACTAAAAATTGATTATGAAATTTGCCCAAATGTAGGCAAATGTCAGTAGCAATAAACCGTGGTAAAACGATACAACCAAGTAGTGCCAATAGGAATGGTAGAAGAATTATAATCAATATTAGAATAATGAAATAATTTTATTTGATAATTCTCGAAATTTTCTAATGTGGTCATTTTGAGGCCAAAATTTATTTCCGGGTCAAGTAAAGCTCTGAGCTCATTAAAACCATCATAACTTTTTTCTTTATGCAAATGCAGAGTTTGACCTTGAAAAGTTATTTTGAGGTCAAGGGGTGATTTCCGAGTAAAATGGGCCCCTACAATCTTCGAGACCATCATAACTATATGTTTCATGCAAAACTAGAGTTCGGAAATTGGAACATGGAAAAATGCATTGGGTCACTTAAGGGGGCCCCCGTCTCAGAACGGTTTTGTTACCTTGTGTCTTTTCCCAAACCCAAATTAACCCAACCTCAACATCAGTCTGACTTATGTGCACTTAGTGTGCATATGTACTTTTTCCTATCCCATGTCATGTCATTTAAATTACAATTAGAGTCCTGGTGTCCTAGGACGGGTTTTGTACTCTTTTTTTTTTATAATATTTAAGGATCATAAAGTAAAATAAAATATGTCTTTCTTTGAGAATTGCTAAGAAATTAGCTTATTTTAAGTTTTAACGTACAGAGTTTCGGATCTAATGAGGATAAAACTGAGAACTCAAAATAATTGAGAATTCGAATTATGATTGTTTAACAATAAACGATTATTTTAATTGAAGAGATTCTACCGATAATTACTGCTTATTGGTTGCAGTATTGGTTGCAGTGGTTTATCGAAAAGAAAAGCGTCGTTTTCAAAAAATGGGAAAGAAAACGAAACGGAAACCATTGTTTTAGTTCTGTCGATCATCAATCATTTTGAGCAAAACACATTTCTCCAGTATTAGACTATAGGACTGAATGAGTATCACAAAATTATTTCGAGAAACATGTCGCAGCTACTACTAGTTAAATTTCTGTTTTGTGGCAGGAGGAGGCATGAAGACGGAGGAGAAGAGCGAGGGAAATGAAGAAGAAGGGGATAGTCATAGGATAGAATAGAGATAAGGAGAAGACAGTCAATAAATACGTTATCAAGGAAACACCTGTTTCCCTGCAACTGTCATTTATTGGAGTACTGGTGGAGCACTGAGCCACCAGTCCAGCATTCAGTATCCACCGTAAGGGTCCAGCGTAGGTCAGAGGGCATCGGGAGCAGCTTTTACCCTCGCCACAAGATGATCAATGACAAACTTATCATTTTTATCAGCTGAGGTTAAAGAGAAAGAAGTGACACGAAACGAAGTCAAAGCGATAGATATTTAGCTTGAAGAAGAAGCTGATGTCTTATGTCCTCGGACATGGAGGAGGAGCATGTTGTGAAGGATGCGTGATACGTTGGTGATAAGGATTTTGAAAACCAAGGTAGGACAACTACCAATAGGTTGTGGTTACCATGGCTATTGGTAACGCCAAAAGGAACAAAAAATAAGAGCCAAATGAAGAAGGGCCAAAATAATAAAGGCCACAAACAAGAACGTCTAAATTCAATAAATGCAATGAAGTACGATATTCCTATATTCTTACAATTCAACAACCAATGGTGAACGAATTTATTTACAATTATTAAGTAGCGTATTAGCTATTTTATGGGAATGCTCGGTCTGTCCGTCTGTCCATCCGATTGCGCCATAACTCCCGAATGGATTAACATTTTTCAAATTTGTTTCCAACCAAAGGTAGTAGGGGTCAAGAGTAAGGCAAATTTCGAAGATGGACCATAGGGGTCATACCCTTCACCCTCATTTTGACGACCCCCTGAATGACCCTTCAATCCGAAAAATCCGATTTTTCGGATTTTTACTAGTTTAGCATACTACGAAAAGTTATGATGTTTTCAAGGGCCTCAGTGACTCTAGACCCTTATTAAAATGACCCCTAAATGATCCCCAAAACCAAAAAACCGAAAATTCGGGATTTCGAAAATGTTTGCATAAAATGGAAATGTACGATTGGCTCATTTACTAGTACAATAAACCGTATAAAAATACAAATTTACAAAGTAGCGAAGGCCTTTGAAATGCAGTTTAGAGCCCCCTACAAATCATCAAAGAACCCCCTGACACTTCTGAATTACATAAAATAGAAAGAAAAGTCTCCAAAACTATCTAACATTTTAATGAAATTTAGAAGGCTCCATAAAGTCTCATTTTTTTTTCTAATTTTTCCTAATTAGGATTAATATTTAACTAGCCAAGCTACCAGCTAGTAGTGAAATAAACCGCAATAGAACGGAAATTCCAAAGTTGCAAAAGCCTTTCTAATAAATTGCCAAGAACCTTACAAGCAACCAATTTACCCTCTTACCATTATTGATAACATAAAATCAGAAAAAGGTTATTTCTCAATTTTCATTCTCATGTATTTAATTTATGTGCAATTCACTTCTCTCTTTCCCATAGTTGAGGTTCTTTCATTACGACATTACTGGTCAAATCACATGGTCAATGTACAGGACAAACAGCATTAGTCATACTTAATTACGTGTTTTATGAAATTAAAATGCAACCAGTTCCGAATAAAAATTTCGAAACGAGAAATTTGGTTAGAAACGCCAATATTCAATAACAGATCGGTTCACAATAAGTGCTGCAGGGTCCACTGACCAAAGGCTTTTGACCGCCTGCTGCAGCATGGCTATTCTACTTCTGTTAATATCATAACATAAAATTTAAGTAAGTATAAGTATCTTGAAATGCTATGGGACTAGACAAAGCATATTTAGTATCGCTTGATAGATTGTCACATGTGCTAGGCTTTAGATAAACTAAATGGCGATAACGGAACCATGATGAACAATTAATGAATACCAGTACTACAGACGTGTACTACACAAGTCACTGGTCAGCAAGTATTGCTTTAAATTTTACACAAATTCCAGAGAAAACTTTAAAGAGCTACATTTCTTTTCGATAATTTTTTTAATGTCAAATGCTAAACTTTTCTCTGACCTAAGTAGTACGTTATTTTAATAAACAAGATTTACTGGCAACGAATTATGTTCTTCTTGCAAACTTGTAACATTGCAAAAAGTGCAACCGGCTTCTTGGCATCAAATTACAATAAGATAACTTAAAATGTCTTCATCAACACTCAGGTAACTATTGCTGTGTAAATTATCATTACTAGTGGATTGCTAGCTCACTAGCTAGGTTATTGAGCAACAACTCGTTAGAAAAAAATAACCGCATAGCTAATAATTGCCATCTACTAATGTCTTGCTCATCAACCTTGCCTAGCTTCAAGGCACCATATTATTGTAAGATTAAAAAGGTATTTCAACTTTTAATATTGTTTGTGAAGTTTCTTGTTGTTCAAGACCTCACATAGAAGGTACTTTTATTATGTTGGCTTATCATTGTACAACAACTGTGACCGGTTCTTAAGGGCCGTTCTCGTATTTAATACTACTAAATAAGTAAACAGTTATTTTAAGGTAAATTGTACTTTATCTATGTATCTTACGTATCTTGAGTATTGATTTCTATCTGCAAAATCAGCTCTTTTTTTTTATAAAGTTGTGTTAAACTAAACAATTTAGCAACTAATATAATGCATTTCAATAAATTTTGTGCATGAACATATTGATTAGATTGTTGACCTTGGGAACAGCAAAAGAGCTTTTTGTGTGTGTGTTGTGTTATCACAAAATAAAATTCGGCGAACATTTTCCAATAAATATACTGAAGGAATACAAGGTCCCTTAACACCTTAGCGTTCCCATTCCCCTCCAAAGGCACACCGGTCTCCTCTAGGGCTCGGGGGTACCACTAAAGAGTTAAAGGCGGAGCCTTCAGAAGACTGGCGTAGGATCTTCGCGTTCCCTCTCTGCTAACTACCCAAAATCCCTTTACCTTCGGTATTATTTATTCTTTCTGGGGTGGCGCCTCAGGAATCCAACAATGCATGATCCCTGCCGTGCTCTCGTCACTTCCATCATTTCTCTTCTGTGTTGTGCATCAGTGTTTACTAACGAAAGTAGTAGCCTAGTGCCCTGTCGCTGCATCAGTTGCCACGTGACCATTTAACTATTGTGTTTGGATATAGAGTTAAAGTAGGCACTTAGCCTTTAGCACTTGGGTTCCCCAGTCTCCAGTACCTTCCAGTTTTGTCCTTTTTAGGTTTCCTTTTGTTCCTTGGCACATCGGGAACCTTGCCCTTTTCCTTATAGGTCCAGCTACATCTCAATTGAAGAACGCGTTGATCCCACATTTTGGTGTAAGTGGCCGTTGACCTCTAACCTATCCGACAAAATAGGAATTTAAAAAAATATCCTTTTTCAAAATTTTAGTAACCCTTTTCTTTCCAAGTTTCTCAATATCTTGTTTTGAGGTTTTAAGGAAATTGGCAACTCGGATGCCCCTATTCAACTTTTTCATTATTAAGTATTGTCAACTACTTTATGTTATCGTCCTGTCTGTCCGTGCGTCCGTCAGTCCGAGTAGCTGTTTTAACTCGGGACAATACCCTACTCTCGGTCGCCCCTGGCTACGTGAGGTAATTCGCCTTTAAGTATAGACCCTTCTGACCCATTTAGGGTAAGAAATTGTTTGCAAGACTTACAAACTTGTTCGGCGCGATTATTTAAAATTTTGAATTTTGAAATTTTTGCTAAGGGGACCATTAAAAACAGAACTCTTTACATGTAAAATCCGATAAGAATTTAAGTACCATTATTTATAAATTGTCTTGCCCATGTTTTATTATGCCTTTAGAATTAATTTAAATGGACAGGAGAGAGTGTTCGTTTTAAAACACAAGATTGGGCTCTATGAGACATAGTTCTGGCGGGAGCTGCAATTTGCGCCGTTTATTCTTCCAACTTGAATTAAAAAAATAATACGACGAAAAAAATACCTTAGGCCTTAATATACTGGCTGAATTCAACCCAATCAGCCCAATTTGTTAATTTTATTTTAACTAAAAATAAGCTCTAAAATTGAATTTAATTGAGATTTTTTTAATAATAAAATAAAATCTGAAAATTCCTATGAGATTTTACATGTAAAAAGTTCTGTTTTTAATGGTCCCCTTAGCAAAAATTTCAAAATTCAAATTTTAAATAATCGCTCCAAACAAGTTTGTGAGTCTTGCAAACAATTTCTTACCCGAAATGGGTCAGAAGGGTCTACATTTAAGGACAAATTACCTCACGTAGCCAGGGGCGACCGACAGTATGGTATTGTCCTTTGTTAGATGTTAAAGCCTTTAAATTTGTTTTGTTTCTGTCAAAGATCTCGTCCACTGTCTTGGGTTTGGTCTCGATAATCGTCTTGGTTGTGATGGTCTTCAAGGTAATCGTTGGTGTACAAGACTAGTCCTTGTAGGGTTAGACAGTCTCTGCTTATATATCCGTATTTTTTACACTTAAAGCATTTTATGCTGCTGTCTCTGTTTGGCTATTTGTCATCACTCTGGTTTAATTTAGATGTGTCTGGTCGACTTTGATTTGTTTGTGGTAGTTGTAGTAGGATTGGGGTTGCTCTAAACGGTAGTTGTAGCGTCCGTTCCATTTTTAAATGTTATACTTCTATATACTCTATATTTGGAGTTGTTGCCTTTATAATCTGATCTGTAGTTTCTTTGTCTTGGCTTGTAATCTCGTCTGCAGTTAGATGTGTACAATGAACGTCCATCAAAGTTTCTTTTGTAGGATTGACTTGTTCTTTCTCTTTGGGGACTTCTGTAGTCTCGTGATTTCATTTTCTTTGATTATGGCTATGTTTCTGGTAGTAAGAGTCTTGTTTATTGAACCCGTAGGCGTGGTAGTCTCGGTCCTGATACTATGAATCCTTGTAACTCTGGTTCTTATTGTACTTACAATATTTATTGCAATAACATCTTTCTGGAGTGTAGTTTATTTCTTTATTGCCGTATCTCTCTCGGTTGTAATTTCGATCACGATACTAATCACGTAGCTTGCGGTCTCTTTCTTGATTATAAACACGACACTGGTTATGTTGCCTGTTTTCTTTAAAACTTCGACTTTTTTTAAATCGTTTTCGTTTTTGTCTCGCTGTGGCTCTTCAATGTTGCTGATTGATGCTGCAACCAGTGGTGGAAGGGCAAAAAAAACACTTTAAGATTGTCTTTCTCTGATAGATTGTCATGAATAACTCTGCATGCTGAAAATAGTTCTTCTGGTGTTTTGAATTAACTTCTTATTTATCTCCTAACGAAGTTTGTGGTCTTGGAAATAATGAAGCTTTGAATTGGTTGAGTGCGTGAGTAGTCGTTTCTTGTGAAGAACAAAGTTGTCCCTCATGTCATTACGAGTGACAGAATGAGGTAGGCAAAAAAACTCTCACGCTTCTACCCAGTGCGTTCTGATTGGCTCTCGCTTTTCGGCGTTCTCACTCTTCATATGGCCGCCGAGGAGCGAGTGTCTCTTCTCAACTGGTCTTCTCTATTTTTGTTTTCAAAACGCAGAACATTAAGTTTCATACTATTTAACTTAATAATGTCTATTATATTGAAAGTAAGATATTCCTCATCCTAATTTTTTTCACGATTTTGACAAACGCTTAATAATGAAAAGAGTAATATTGGGTGCGCTCGTGTTCACTAATTTCAATTTGGTTTATTTGAAAAAACCACTGCCCATTCAGTGTAATACTTATCCAACCTAATACTGTTTGGTTATTGAAAGTAGGATGGTGCTCACCTAATTTATGCACCATTTTAACCAATGCTGATAAATGGCAGTAACAATCCTACAACAATCAATATGATGCGGGTTATGTAAGTTTATTGTTGCTCATCGGTTATCTTTGTACCATCGAGTACGCCTGCTCTTAGTTCTTTTATAAATACGAATGTCATATGCTACATATTTCAGCTGGCATCGACTTTCTTTTAAAGTTTTTGAGCTGCCTGTGACGAAAAAGCAACTGTGTATGTCCAACCAATCTCAAACCCAGAGGCGACATACGTAACAATTAATAATAATCACACAATGGCAACATTACAAAGTAATGAATGTATTATGAAAATTTCTATTTGCTCTATAAGAAAATGTTTTAATAAAATCCTTCACACAAATTTTATTTTATATGAAAAACCAAAGTATTTGACAATAGTAAAGGTCTGTTTAAAAACTTTTATAATTGTTTCAACAATAAAATATCTTTACCGTATTACAAGAACTCAAAATTATTTGACACAATTATTGATTGATCCAAAAATTAAATATGGTTTCACGTTTTGAACATAAATATAGCTATTACATTAAAATTGTTTTACCGTTAAATCTTTTACATTTGTTTCATAATTGAATTTATTCACCGTTTTTTATAAAAATTAATTGATATTAGGACTGAGGCTTCTGAGCACTTTTGAGTATTTGATGTACCAGTGCGAATGTAGATTATATAATTTATAAAGTAAAAGGAGCAAAACGACTGTGAGTTAGAGAGCCGGAGTGAGTTTCAGCGAGTGGAGCAATTTGTACCTAACATTGGAAGTCCACTGTCGTGCAGCGCGTATTGTATGTATGTATCGTTTATTTGACATTAGGCATAAGCCATGATCAACACATATTCCAGGTTATATGTGTTACAGAATTTTTAAGATATAATTAGTAATTGTATGAGATATGTGTATAAGTAAGTAGCTAAAGATAGCAAAAGTCCAACTGAGTACTGTTAGAATCAAATGAAAAATGTTTAAAATAAACGGCGAGGTCAAATTTGTCAAAAATTATTCAGTAAAATATTGGTAATAATGGGAAGAATAATTGTTATAAATCAGAGTATTTTATCAATATTTGGTACACAAACTTTTTATTTAAGAGAGCAGGGCTCGAGAAGCAGAATCCAAAGCAAATGCACTTTTGCCTTGCAGAGTCGCAGGAACTATCTGGTTTTGTTAGAGCCGCGTCCTGTGCAATAAATCTCGAAAGGGCGGCCAGAACCAGAAAACTTGGAAGCTTTTTCCTTAAATGATCCAAGCTTTACCCATTCTCCGCTGTTAAGGAAGCTACAATCTAAGCTGAGCGATTCTCCTTACTATGAACTTTGGAAGCTGCTTTTAAAGGTAAAACTTTGCCAAGAAAGGGTTTCCGGTCAGCTCGTAGTATTGGGGGATGGAATGAGAAATTTTGGCAGCATCCAAATCAGCGGCTCCATCCTTGATCCGAAGTCTGCGTAAGAAGTTTCCTCTATTTAGAACAGCCAGGTCGTAAGAATTTTGAAACCACAACCACTCGAGGTCGACTTGAGTAAGGTAGCTTTTCTTTGCCAACACCAGTTCTGCTCGTTAGTTTGTTCTTTGAAGGAAGCTTTCCTTATGTCTTCGTAGGCGGCGTGGGGTAATGACAAAGCATCCGAGCTACGTAGGAGCCTGCACCATTGCTGATAGTAGAGCTTAGCTACCTCGAACTTGATTGGCGGGATTCTTGTTTAGAGGCGGACAAAATAACGTGGAGAAGAGATGGGAATCCCGATTGCCTTTTTCAAGTACCTTTGATGCACCTTTCCAAAGTATCGCAATGCAATGAACCCCAAATTCTAGCGCTGTAGAGTTTAGTAGAGTGTAAAATTGACAAAATAAATAGCAGTTTCGTAATTGTTTCCAAAGCGTGAAATTGTGAAAGCAGCTAGGAAATTCGATGATTAACCTTAATGCAGCTGCAGCTGCATGTCGATTGTTCCAAACAATAGCCAATTCTAAATTATAACTTTTCGAATTAGTTCTTAATTTTGATCTAAAACGAGTACTCTACACTCTATCTCCTCTCCAATTCAATTTTCCAACCAATTGGCATGCCCATTGCAAATTTCACTCAATTTCATTCCTAAATTCAATAACATTTTTCTAATTGGCTTTAAAAGCAGATTACTTTTCAATTTAAGTAGAAATCTTAAAGTCGATCATCCATTTGCCATCTTTCCTGACTCTTTGGCACACGACGTCTTTTCAAGTTTCAATAAGTTTACTAGTGGATAGTTTGCCTCCCTCAACATGAGATCATGGATTCAAATCCCGGATCAACCAAAAGAAAAAATAATTGACAATTGGGTTCCGTTTAAGGAATTGCCTATCCACTGACCTTGTCTTCGTATCTTCGTGATAGGCTGCACAATCAGAGTACAACCAAATGATCCAGTACCCTTTTGAGAATTTATAACACTGTGTCACATGTATGTTGTCAATTCTTTCTTACAGTATCTCTACTGACTCCTTTACATGTGGAGAAGCCGCTAAGCTGGAATGTATTCATTTTTTTTTTATTTCAATTCAGTTATAATCTTTACTCTAATGAAATAAGAAAATATAGTTATACTCTACTATTAATATTTTGACACTAACAGAACAACAACCCGCCAGTGAAGTCGAATTCCTTTTAGGAATTTAGTTTAGAATTTAGAATTTAGAAGTTAAGTCGAAACCTAAACCTAAACCTTAAAATCTTACCATTACCAAATTAACCATTCTGTTAACCGATAGCTTTCGATGTTGCAGTTCTTTAGCTGAATGCCGCAAAATGTAAATCCACATTTGGATGGGTACGTCGAAATTGAACAAAAGTTTCAGAAGCACAATTGGCGATGTAAAATAATAAAAGTTCAAGTAGAATTTCTGCAAAAACCCCGTCAGAAATGGAAAAGAATCACGTCAGAAATGTGAACGAATCGCGTCAGGAATGTAAAAAATTTACGTCAGAAATGTTAAAAAAAAACACGTCAGAAATAAAGAAAACCTTAACTAAAATGCGACTCCACAGTTGTTTTTCCTCTCTCCTTTTTCGAAATTCACAGTAAGCACTTTTGTGTTAGCGTTTGAAGTTAGCTAGCCAAACTAGCCAGTCTTCAAACCGTGAGCCGTTTGGAGTACCCATATAGTTCCTTAACAATAATATGCTTTAGATTTCTTTAACAAATGACGAACAGCTAACTATAAAATACCAAGCCTTCCCTCAACTAGGAATTGCTTGTTTACCTAAGCTCGTAAGTTAGAAACTGTTCAAATTATGCAAAACCCGTAATCATCCAAGGCCCGTAGTCCGAGGGGTTAGCACCCTTGTCCAAGTTTGCGTAGGTGCCGAGATCTAGCACAGTGAAAAAGTGGTAGTGTGGTAGTAGTGAGTGGAGGACTGAAAAGTTGCCGTTGTGGAGGCTGAACATGGGTCGGTATTCGTAAGGTGGTGCTCAGCCTCTACCTAAGCAACTGTTTCCTCACTGGTCAACTCCACGTTTACTGCCCAACATAACCTTCTTCGCTTCACTCCTCGGATCTTCCTCATCAACTAACAGGCCGAGCCCACTCTCCTCCACTCACTAGAACACGCATACATTGACCAGGTCAAAAGCATAAAAAAAATAAATTGCTCAAATGCAAAATAACCCGTTGTCTTTATTTTGGGAGGCAAAAAAAAATGTTGTACTGTAAGCTACGGCGCTAGCTTTGGTTTCCTACAAAAGTATGACATTGAGCCGGAGACTCTTTTCACTACGCTGCGTCCCATGTCATTTTCCAAACGAGTAGCACTCATCCAACTAATGTGACATTTATAAAATAATTAAAAAAAGTAAATAATCCGTAAGAATTTTTTGCGCACCATACCGTTTTGAGATATTATTGAAGAATTTGTTTCTGGTATTGTGCAGAACAGAAGCCATTTTTTACGTTACAACGTATGGAATGTGTAAAAAAAATATTGAATTTAGTAATCGACCAAATTACAAGACAAACCCCGAGAAATTGTTCACGTCAATTGCCGTTTATTGCCGTCCGAAAAACGGACACGCCAGAGAAAGTCATGGTTTGCAGCTTGGTTTCGTGGTTTCACACATTGAAGTTCAATTTATGGTTTAGAGATCCAAAGAATTTTAGTAATAAAAAACAGACAGATAAGCAAGTACAAAAATTCTTGGAACCGTTAAGAGGATCACTGTTATGTTTATTAGTTTGCACTAACAATCCGAAGCGAATTGATACCTCGAAAACTTGAAGCGAGAACAAAACAGTAAACTCGAACAATTGAGAAAATTGACTTTTAGGGCAGCTCTTAAAGTGTACGTTTTTAAATACTGCTTTAAACCGTAAACAAGCAATTTTTAATTATAATTGCATTTATTCTTGAAAATATAACGAGTCACACTAATTTCAAAAAAAGCACGAAAGCAGTGCTTAAAGGAACAAAACGTTCACACTCGTAATATTAGTACTGATGGACTATATGATGCGAACGCTTTGCAGAAGACCAATGGGGACAATCTCTTCTTCTGGTGGTTGTGTGTTGTCTTCGATTTCTATGGGATTGTTGCCTGCTTCAGGGTTGCTAGTGCTATTAGTTGCTGATCTGCTATAGTTGCTGATCTGCTGATGACTCCCTTTAATTGGTTTAACCTTTTCGAAAAAACTCGATATAACGGACGGGTCATTTTTAAACCTACAGCACTCTCAACGCATAATTTGGCACCATCCTGTGCTGCTTGTAATGTTAGGTACAGACCGGGATCCTGAGTCGAGTCCTCTGCAAGGTTCAAGCGGGCCTTCTCGGCGACATCGTTTTTAACCAAGTTCAAGTAGTCGAGGACCATCGTAAAAAAGCCTCTATCACATTGCAAAGCAACTACCCCCATGCGTTCTTTCTTGTCCTTGTCCTCTCCCGGAATGAGATAGATCATCGACACAGCCTTGATGGACCCATCAATTTTCAGAGCGGACAACTGCGCTAATCTGTCATTTAAGGCCTTACTGCAGGGTCCATGTAACAGCTCATTGACCCTAACTGTGTTCTCATCATCCTCATTAGTCCAATCCTTGAGAAAAAGGTTAAATATGAGTTTGACACAATTTTAGCAAGACCATGAAACATTTTAAAACCTACAAAATATTTTAATGGTAGTTGTGAAAATGTGCAATGGAATTTGATGTGGTCATGAAGGATGTCCGTCGTTTTCAATTGGTAAATTCTCTTGAAATCATTTTGCTCAAAATTGATCTAACATCCATCTTGTGTTGACATTAATACTACTGCTAGGTAGTCAAAAAACGAGATAATTGAAGTATTACCTTTTGGCACTTTGAAATTAAATTTTAGTCAAACTTTTATGGGACCGTTATGATATTATTCCACTCACTCGTCGAAAACCAATATTTGAATATATTTTTTAGTCATTTCAAGAAATTGTAAATGAAAAGCAGGCTTACTCCATCCAATTCCATTCCGTATGTGCTAGTAGCGACGTGAAGGAAAATAATGGAGTAGATGGTAATGCACTTGGATGACATTTTGACTATTTTGTTTTTAAAAGAAATTTTTGAAAGACTGTAACCTGTGGTTAGACTTAATTTGCCTAATGTTGTATGGTAATTGTGACAGCGCGGCGACTGTTTTATACATAAGCTCATACCTCGTATTGAGCGTACGTCACTTTGTAAATAATTACTTTACTTAACTTAGAATTAAGAGTACACACTTAGTTTAATAAAAGGCCGTTTTAATTACAACTAAATAAGTATACGTATTTCAGCTGTTACAACGACTAATTCATAAAAAAAATGTAATGTGTCGTTATTTGACATTCCCGCAAAGGCGATGGTCAACATGAAAGGAAAGGGTAGGAATGTGGCAGAGACAAGGACCCATTAGCATAGATATTTTCATCTATGTAGATGAGGGCTGTCATTTTAATTCTGACAAAGACTGTTGGGAAACATATCTGGAAATTTCCATATCCTCTGTCTGAGTATCTGAGTATGCCTAATCACAGAGATACGGGCATAAACAAGGTCAGAGGCAAAACAGTTCCTTTTAGAGGAAAACCAACAGCAAAGACTTTTTTGTGGCTGATCGTGGGATTTGAACTCCCGTTCTCAGACTGCCTAGTGGAGAGAGATAGACACCCTACACCACTAGACCAACACCGCCAACCGAGTGTTAATTAATAGGTTACATTACTTAACTTTTCATCATCTAGCTTATCATGATAGTTTTATTATTATTCGTGTAATTGAGTTAGAGTGTCCGTGTAGATGCTAAACGTTTTTCTTTAACTAAAATATCACAATAATTCGTACTTTTCATCCAATAGTAAGCATAGGGTTATAAATTTATTATATTTATTATTTATATATATTTATCACCTAAATTATCATAGTGAATCTTTGCAGTCAACTGAACTCAAGAAGTCGTCCCACTGTTAGGAGACAGTCCAAGACTATGTTTAGAAGATTAAAACAACGCCTAAGTATTAGAATGGTATTCTAAAAGGACTTCAAATGCAAACTGCAAGATCTGTCCTGTCAATTTCAACCTTCTTTCTAAAAAAAATAACGTTAATGGTAAGTTCTTATTACTACTACAAGTTTACAAGTTTCATCTGCATTTCCACGCTAAAACTTTTTTTTGCTAGACGTCTAATGTAGAAGTTAGGCTAAAGAAAAATCTCTGGCAAATTGTAATGCGACATAATTTAATTAAAGTGCGATTAGAATTTTCTCTAGAAACGAGTCAGAAATGGAGAAAAACTTAATAAGATTGCGTCAAAATGGAAAAGCTCTGAGCTAGAAATGCGCTGTAGTGCTCCTCTCCGTTTAAACAAAAGAGGGAATTTTCGTTAGAAACCAGAATTTTATTGCATGATTATCAAGTGGTGTATTAGCTACTTTATGTGAATTTTCTTTCTATCCGTCCGTGTGTATGTCCGTCCGTCCGGTTGCGTGGCAACTCTCAAACGTGTTAACTTTTATCAAATCTGTTTGCAGCTATAAGTAGTAGGGGTCAAGGCGGAGGCCAATTTCGAAAATGGGTCACAGGGGTCTTTCCCTTCACACACTTATTTTGAGAATCCCCTAAACGACCCGAGAAAATCGGATTTTCGCTAGTTTTTCCATGAAACAAAAAGTCATGATGGTTTCGACGACTTTGGTGACCCCGACCCTTCTTTTTGGAGACCGCCTAAGTGACCCCTAAATCCGAAGAATCTGATTTTTCGAGTTTTTGATAGTTTTGCTAGCGAATCGAAAAGTTATTATGTTACCAATGACCTATGTGACCCCCGAACTTTCCATCTTGTTTAGATGACCCCCAAAAAAGTCCCCAACCCCAACAACCAAAACGGCAAATCGAATTGTTCCGGGTTTTGCTAATTTTCCAAGAGAAAAGAATCTGGTTTTTTACATTGGTTTGAAAGTATGTTGTGCAACGGAAACTCTGTCCGCTGCCAGAAGAATGTCAAAAAAGAGGACTGGAGGTAGGGTGCAATCGCACAACCTCTCTTCATAACTTACTTTCAACAAAAACTCCAACAATGCCAAGGAAAGCAAATATGCAAGAATGTACACACGTATTTTGTGTAATACTGAAGGACATTTTTGATCTAATATGGCTATAATGCTACAGAATACTGTTTAATTGTAAAATTCACAATGTTCAATCTATACTACATAAGTTACGTGCGTTTGCATTGGTTTATTAAGTAGCAGCTTAGCTACTTTATAGGAACGCTTTGTATGTCTTTCCGTCTGTTTGACCGGTTGCGCTCTAACGCCTAGACGGATTGAGTTTTTTGAAAATTTGTTCACGGGAGAATATTCTAGGGGTAAAGGCTAAGGCCAAGTTCGAAGATGGGTTATCGGGGTAATGCCCTTTCCATTCACTTCGACCCCGGAATTGAGTCCTAAAGTAAACAAAAAATTCTTTTTTTTGGAGGTTTTTGATTTTTATTTCTAAAGTTGTTATATGCTATTAAAAGTTATTAAAGTCTCAATGACCCTTGTGACCCCTGACCACTATTCTTTTAAGAAAAAAAAAGAAGAAAGAAAAGAAACAAAAAGAGTTCTTTTAAGTTCTTCCTGACCCATAATATGGACTTGATTTGAAGCATTGGCTTTTTGGATAACTCTAGCCCAGTCTTCTATGAAACATAGACCTTGGCCATTTTTTCATTCTCTCGATGGGCGCAAACTCACAAGAATGAGTGTCCAGTAGCCATGAACTTGTGTATAACCTAAAAAATCAAAAAAAAAATAACAGTACTACTTGCATGTTTTCAATAATGATTAGATAACGTTTAAGATAATGTTTTCAATAATGTTTAGATAAAGTTTAGGATAATGTTTTCAATGATGTTTAGAGGATCCTCGGTACCGGTTACAGTTCCATAAAAGTTTAAGTTATCGAACAGGATCCTCGGTACCGGTAAGTTACATAAAAGTTCAATTTACCGAAGATGATTGTCGGTACCGGAAATAGTTTTATAAAAGTTTAAGTTTCAGAAGAGGATCCTCGGTACCGGTATTATATTTATTAAAGTTTAAGTCCCTGAAAGTATCTTCGGTACCGGTAATATTTTTATAAAAGTTTAAGTTATCGGACAGGCTCCTCGGTACCGGTAATATTTTTATAAAAGTTTAAGTTGCCGAAAAAAAATCTTCGGGGTACCGGTAATATTTTTATGAAAGTTTAAGTTATCGGACAGGATCCTCGGTACCGGTATTATTTTCATAAAAGTTTAAGTTACCGAAAAAGATCTTCGGTACCGGTAATATTTTTGTAAAAGTCAAGTTACCGAAGATGATTAGCGGTACCGGTAACAGTTTCATAAAAGTTTAAGTTATAGGACAGGATCCTCGGTACCGGTAATAGTTTTATAAGAGTTTAAGTTACCGAATAAGATGCTCGGTACCGGTAATAGTTTCATAATAGTTTAAGTTACCGAAGAGGATCCTCGGTACCGGTAATAATTTTATAAAAGTTTAAGTTACCGAAAAGGATCTTCGGTACCGGTAATATTTTTATAAAAGTTTAAGTTATCGGACAGGATCCACGGTATCGGTAATAGTTTCATAAAAGTTTGTTACCAAAAAGGATCATCGGTACTGATTATAACCCAATTTATTTACCGTGGTAAAGTAATTGAGGGAAATAATGTAGCGAAACAAGCACACCATGTTCCATTTGCATCTGTCCGAGAAGGTGACTAAAGTCCTATGCGCCCCTTGTAGTAATGGTTGGTATTTGGCTAGAATTGTCCTGAAAACGCAACTAGCAATCTCATCGGATCCGCGGTTTCCAATACTCTCGTGCGAAATATTCATCACGGAGGAGTTAGTTCCGGACACGTTAGTTACTGCCAGGTTGTACACAGAGTATTTCCTTTGGTAGAAGTAGTCGGCATGGGTAAGCAGAGGACAGAAGAGCACTTGTTGTAAGTCAAAGCAGATGACGTGAAAAGATGGGTCATTTTTACTTGATTCTATGTCATCTTTTAAGGTCTCATAACTTGAATCTCCGATAATGTGGTGCTGAAGAGACTCCCAACCAAGCGCATCAATTTCAGCAGCCGTTTTAGCTTCAGCTTGTTTTAAGTAAAGTAGGGTAGTTTAACTAATGTAACCTAATTTAACTATCGAACTACTCACTCTAACATGGGAACTTTTTCAACTGTAGCACGTGTAACTCTAATGACTTAAATGGTCATAACCTAAAACCAATATTATTGGACCGAATTTGTTGTTAAATTCTTAAACTGATTTTTCTGAAATTTGTCCAACATATTTAAGCTAAACTTCCATAAGGTTTTCCAATAAACGGACTAGAATGTAAACTTTTCAATAACATCCGCGCGTTAGGTTTGGCATTTTTTATTTTCAATTTAATTCGGGTTTTCAATCTGCGCATTGAAATTTTGATTTATTTTGATATTTAATGACATTAAAATTTTTATATCTACAAAATTTCAATTTAATTTTGAAATATAGAAATTTAGGCTTAATTCTTATAAGGAATTCTAAAAAATATGAACCAGAAATTTCTTTCAAGTATCAGATTTTGCGTTTATAGAAAAATATAACTCCATAAAAATTTAGATTTTTTTTTCAAAATGTTGTAAATTCAAAGTTTTATTCAAAACCTGAATAAAATTCAAATTCCGAACTAAAGCGCGAATGTGATAGCTGATACTTAAAAATATTCTAGTTCAATTTTTGTAAAGCCTTATCGAAATTTGGCAGTAATTTTTTTTTGTTTTAAATGGGGGACTGTGGCGCATTTGAAAATCAAAATTTTGAAAAAAAATTTCAAAAATAAGTTTATAAATTTTATGAACATATTAGCCTGACTATAGGAGTAGAGTATAGGTGCGTTGTTTTCAATTTTGTATTTTTTTTACATCCACGGCATTAAAAGAATTATGCAGAAGTCTTCATCTGAGCGTGTACAATTTATCCTGATAAGGGGGCGCAAAACGTACGCATCTAACAAGGGACAATACCCTACTGTCGGTCGCCCCTGGCTACGTGAGGTAATTTGCCCTTAAGTGTAGAACCTTCTGACCCATTTAGGGTAAGAAATTGTCTGCAAGACTCACAAACTTGTTTGGCGCGATTATTTAAAATCTTGAATTTTGAAATTTTTGCAAAGGGGGGACCATTGAAAACAGAAAATTTTACATGTAAAATCCCATAAGAATTTTCATTTTCAG
>VYYI01000907.1:0-24239 GCA_021029175.1 Bilobella aurantiaca
GAAGAGTTGCAAATAACTTTTATTTGCAGAGAATAGGGTGAGGTCAACAAAGGTCAAGGGTGGGCGACGCGTAACATTGTCGACATGGCCACGGGCCAGAGGTCTGGATTAGACACGGGACGACTGACGACTGACTCAGACTAAGTAGGCGGCAAGGCTATTTATAGCAGTGGTCACAAGGACAAGGTCGAACAGACCCATTAACTACAAAACCTGACATTAATGATAAGGGTAAAGCTAAGGCAGGCAAACGGCCGCAAATATGTAACATAATCTACATAACCTATGGTCGGGTCCGCGGTGTAGACGAGGTCGTTGGCATCGTGGTCGTGACAATATTTTAGAACGCTCGACTCAAAAAAGGAAAAGTAAAATAATTCAAAATCTTAAAATTGATCGAAAAATTTCGAGGATGGTATTCGATATGTTGTAGTTAAAAAGAAAAAATTTTGTCTTTATTTTGATGTTCAAAATTTGATGATGTTATTGAATGCTCAAGGTAAATTGGAATTACAAAAACTTTGCTAAGCGGGAAAAAAAGTTAAGCGGAATTATGAACAAATGTCCGTGATCGTCTAAACACGAATTTCAGGCGCCTGTCCTTCCCGGGTTGCAAAAAAAAATGCTGCCTATTTTCAGCTGACTGTATCTTTCTCATTACTTTATTATTGGCAACTAATTTACCAACCAGATAAATGTATTCGACTACAGTGAAGTAAGCTTTCAGAGGTTTAGTGTTATTAGTAACTTCCGAATTCCGAAACTGTTTTGTAATATTTGAAGCCAACTTTTTTTAATTTAAGAGTTACTTTTGAGACGTTTTTGAAAATTTGAAACAGATACTTTCACTGTGGGAACAAGATAACCTACATATTTCTGAGGCCAAAATCAAATATGTCAAGACCGCAAGATACTTTATAAACACACATACAAAACTGAGCACCCTCTAGCATTACCTTTACGTAAGGGAAGTCAATTTTTTTTTTTATATTTCATTAAAACAGGGGTGTCGTTTTACTGTATTAAGGAGCAACAAGTGTTAAATATCTTATTGAAAGCGATGTGATTGGTTTGTAGAAGTTGTGCGTCATTGCTATTCCCTGGGTTTGGTTGAAGTTTAGCTATAAGACAGAAAAACATTGCCTCGTGGAAACCTCTACAGCTAAAATTGGGGTTGAGTAAACCACAACTGGCTCTAACGCTGACAGATTTCTTCTATTTGCTAAATTCTCTACTAGAAAAAAATCAGAACAATGGCTTACTCGTGCACTTTTCTGCTGATCATCGTCATTGTTGGGACTGTGTGCGGCAATCCTAATGCAAAAGAAAAAACTACAAGTTTTGTGGCAAAACTTGCAACAAAACATTTTCCTGAACTATATCCAGAAGAAAAGTTTCCAACAGACGAATTTGTAAGGCTTCTAATATACAATCAAGTTTGCTTAAAAAAAATGTAAACGATGAAATATAATGTATAAAAAATTTAAGACTTAATGTAAAATGTTTTATAAAATTTATCAAAATCTATATTAGGCTGAATCGGTTGTCAAAGCTGAGATACAAGAAAATCGTAAAAATGATTCTTCAGTGGCGAAAAGAATTGAGCGGCGCAGTATTGGCTTCATAATATTAGTCCTTCCTCGATGCCGATTGAACGCCGATGTGGTGGCTCATGTAGAAAAATATGAAGAGGATATCAAGAGTGTAAGTTTTGGGGATTCTATTCATTGTAGGATTGTTGTACAATAAGGTTCAAAAAATTGTAGGTTATTGTTAAGCAAAAAAAAAACATACATCCTTCAAACAAAGGCAACTTTCTAATGTAAAACGCTTCACCAAAAGTTTAGCCGCTCCTAAAAAAAATACTTGTAAATCTCAGATACTAAAAGAAGGAATAATTTCATTTGACACACTAACTGCAAAAGGCAAACAAGGAGCTCTGAAACATGTCGAAGTCCTTTCAATTGAGCTGGTGTTTACACTACGTGAGTTATGAATAATTAGTTTTTAATAATATTGTTTTGGGATTGATTGGATTTTTTTTAAAACTTATTTTAACTTCGCGTTAATATTTTAAATCAATATTTCACCAAAAGCGCTAGATGGGAGATGATTTTTGACCTTTTGTTTGATCAGATGTGGGTGCCATATGTTCCCTTGCTCAATACATGGCGGTTTCAGCTCCACCAACATACATTGAGATAAATTCAATTTGAGAATGATTTAAAAGAATAGTCTATAAAATGCAATTAATGTAACATAATTTTATAGGTAATATATTAAAATTTAGTTTTTAAATACCTGTTCACAGCAATAGACTACTTTGAAGAATTCAATGATTTGGAAGAGAAAGTGTGGAAATCTTACGGGTTTAATCGCCCTAATCAGAAGGTAATTCGTGCAAGTAACAATTAAATTAAGTTAAATAGAAAATCAATTGACGTTTGCTAATTTCAGATTGTTGATCGAGTTTGTACAAAATTAGGAAACAATATAAGGAGCGAAGACAAGCAAATAATTTGGCTGGATTTTACTAATACGCCTCAATTTAAAACTATTCAAATCCAACTGGATCTGGTAGCCAAAATTATGTTCATATTTTAAAAATATACTAATGACATAGCATTAGGATATTTGTTTCACTATTGAACCTTGCACAACAGGCAATTAAGATTTATTGATGTTGAATAATTTTTATACAGCCAATGAACTGATTTTGAAACATTTGTCTTGTATTTGCAATTTTGATTTTAGAATAACTTCCTATGTATTTTCTAAATTTTCAATTTTTAATTTGTTCATGTTTGCATTAGCTAATACATGCATCTCAAAACTCGGGATTGAAATCAATTGCAATACGCAAAGTGCACAAGAGGAAATATGCAAGAGGAAAAGTTGAAAGTAGTCTAGACGCATCTCTAATACTTGTCTGCATTCCTAAAACGGAAACAGGTGAATTCAACATTGCGGAAAGATCTTTTGTGATTTTTAACAAACAATGTATAACATATGTGTCCATATGATAAGCTAACTCTATTTATTTAAGGGACACAAATCAGTAGAACAGTTTCTCGTGCACTGCTTTACAAAATATATTTGAATCATTTCAGACCTCACCATTTTGGAGCAGAAGTCAATCATAGCAATACTTGGAGAAAATAATAAACAACTTTCAGCAGAAAAATTCTGTTTAGAAGTAATTCGAGTTAATAATAATTCTATTCTTGTAATTCTACTAAAAATGACTTTTAAATGTTCAGGGAAATGAAATAGCGGAATTTCTTGTAAATTACATGCCAAAGCAATTGGAAGGTGGTGAAAAGGAAGCTTTTGGCTTAAGAGCGTTTATGCTTCCAAAAGAAAATTTACTTCTAGAGGAATATGTCAACAAACATAGCGAAACTTTGAAGCCAAAGGTAGATGATTGAAATTAAATTAAAAATTTCAAAAAAATTCTTTTGATTTTACAATGAAATATTATTTTTTTTAGCTCGAAAACTTTACAGTAGAAGGATTTGGATTTGAGCGAATCCTAGATGCAAATGGAATACAAATTATACTTGTCCTCATAATTCGTAAGTATTTACTATTAAGAAAACAAAGTTGGTGGTTGGTGAAGAAATGAGGTTTGGTCAAATGGTGAGCTGCGTTGTTTTTAACACAAATTCTGGTTCAATTTTTTTTGCATTAGAGTTTTTATGTGGCTTAAGACCATCGTCAAAATGATATAATTCAATTTCCTAATTGTGATTTCGAGTTACATACATAAAATACATACATTTAAGAATAATTAACATTTGGAAGATGTAAATTGGGGTCCTTATGCTGAAGCAATTAAAAATGACCTTTAATTGGCTCAAAAAGAATTTGTAATTAGTTAATTGTTTGATTTGTAACCATTATTTTCCCCATTATTACCATTATTTTACTGAGTAATTTTTAAACTAATGTCACTTCACGGATTATTTTAAAAAATTTTTGTTTCGACTTTAATAGTACTCAACTGGACTTATGCTATTTTTAGCTATTACGATAATTGGAAAAAAAAATTTTTTACTTACACTCCCGTATGTTGATCCAGGCGTGCTTTATAAAATAAAATAAAATTCAGCATCATTAGTTTAATTGTGCTTAACCATAATTAACTTTTGAAAGCTGTTTTTCGTGCAATTGGGGGTTCTTAGGTACGCTGAAGCTGACTATGAACTCCAAATTGCTTCAAAAAATTTCTGATTCGTTACTAGCGCATAACAATTAAGAAAATTTAACATATAAAACTGGGTAAACGGAAGTATACTCCCGTTTTAGGACGCGGGTTTGTAAGCTAGTTGTTAGATAAACAAATGTTTTCAAAATGAAACTAATTACCACTTTTTTTATATAACATTCAATAAAAAAGAATATTTATTAAGAAATTGTAAATGTTGTTAAGCAATGCAATAAGTTTATTTTCCAGATTTCGTGATAATTAACAATTATATAAAATACCTTGCATTGCAGTTTTATTTGTTGAAAACGGTTGATTAGTCAAACTAGAAATTGGAACAACAATGCATTAAAATAAATAAATACATCTATAATTTATTTCCTATTTATTTTATTTTAGAGGAGCAATTTTTGGGACAGAATTGGAGTTTGAAAGATATTAATTCGGAGGTAAGTTTTCTATTTGTGCCAAAAGAGTAAGTTGTGTTAGTAAATATTACGCAAATGTATTTTTAATTTGTTGTCTTAGGCAATGGGCATAACCCTTCTATTTCCTGACCAAAACATTACTGAAAGGGTTCATGGCGAAATGGATCGAGATATTGAGAAAGTTTTTGCTTTCAATTTGAAGGTGATCTAAAGGGTGATAAATATGAGTAACATCATACTACACAGAAATATGACGTTTTAGCGCCTAGCTTATAGAAATAGTCTTTGCCTATTTATGCTCTATATAGTCTCATCCATACGTAGTAGTGAGCTACTGCATACAAAAACATAATTAAAAAATTACTCTCTGTAATTTCAGAGTGTTTTGAGTTCACGCTTAAGCAAGAACGTTGCAATTTACAAAAGACAATCAAAATCACAATTTCTATTTGAGACTTACGAACTCTACACTATTTCATACTCGAAAGGTAAACACAAAATTTGAAGAATCATTTCATAATTTACTCCAATTAATTGTCCTATTAATGTAACAGTAATTCTAAAATAACTCATTTTAAATGAGTAAAATCAAACCTAGTAAAATATGAATATGTTAAAAATACAATAATACAAGTTTTATGAAGAGTAATATTAACATGCATTACTTATTATTAAATAGAGTGTGAGCTAATATATGGGAATTTCCTGTCCGTCTGTCTGTCCTTCCGTCCGGATGCATGATTAGCTTCAAACAACTATTTTAAAATCTGTTTGCAGCTAGGTAGCAGGAATCAAGAATAAGGCCAAGTTTGAAAATGGGCCAAAGGCGTCATACACTTCACCCTCATTTTGACGACCCCTTAAATACCCCCCAAATCCAAAAATTTGAATTTCTTGAATTTTTGCTAGTTTGTCATGAAACAAAAAGTTATAATGATTTGAGTTATGTTTATTATGAACGACCAAAGGGACCCCAGACCCTTCATCCTTATATCAGTCATCCCCTAAATCATCCCCAGTTGAAAAACCCGTAGGCGGCTCCAGACCCTTTCCCCTTATTGGAATATCCAATAAATGAACCTCAAAACCGAAATACTGAAAAAAAAGAAGGTTTTTACGGATTTTTGCTAGTTTTGCATAAATCAAAAATGTATTATGGTTTCAGCAACATATGTGGCCCTTAACTCTTTAACCCTTTTAGAATGACCTTTGTAATTTACATCAACCCAAAAATTTGGCATTGTCGGAGATTTGCTAGTGTTGTATGAAAGAATTTTCGTATCAGTACAATACGCTACTTCAGCTACGTGCGTTTGCAACGGTTTATTGATTTTACGGAATTCATCCGACTTAAATTATTTGCAAAGCTAACTACACTTTTTGTACTAACTTCTAGAATACCCCAAACGCACAACCGTTAGTACTGAACACAAATGGACAGTGGTAAAGGGTCACGAAGTTAAATCTGAACCTACCCCTGTAATTGTGGACCTTAGTTTAGAAACTAAGGGTAAACAGAAAACTTTAGAAAATGAAAGTTCAGAAAAGAAAACGCCGAAACCAATCATAATTCCAACAGTTCCCAAGCCTATCATCGAAGCTGAACCTATATGTTCTTACGACCATTTGTTTTCGGACGCAGATGAGTCCAGCTTCAACAACGAAACAATCAAAGTTTCAAATCTAAAATTTTCTGAACTATCAAAGTACGACAAGGACATTTTGAAGATGAAAATTATTCACTACATCTGCAAAATTCGAGACACACTCAATTACGAAAGTGTTGATGGCAGTGTAAGTAAATGTTAGAAAATATTAGTAAACAAATCGAGCTCTAAAGCGCGACAATAGTTACTCCTGGGTTATCTACCTGTAAAGAGATATACATGATAATTTTAAAAATTGCAAAAGAATTTACTTGTTTTGTTATTATGTTATGCTGAGCAGTACATATCCATAACATTTACTATTATCTAAATTAGTCCAAAATTGTGTTCAACTGAAAAGGATGCAATACTATCCTCATTTGTTTGACAACTCTGTTAAATCGTTGAAGACGATTTGACTAAGTTTTTTAGATTTTGATACTTTAAATCCATATTTCCTCTAAATTAACCAATTACTTTACTTTAGGCAAATAAATTTGCTGAAGCTGAAGCCAACCGGCGAGTTCGAGGACTAAATGATGTGGCAGGCTATTCAATTTACACTCCACGCCGTTTTGCACCTACGGAAACTCTCAAATCTGCAATTGTTGAAGCCATTTGTACGGATCCATTTGGCAAATCCATAATTTCAAGAGCAGTTAATACAGAACAGGGAAAGATAGACATGAATACAGCATTGAAGGAACAGACGACGGTATTTGAAGCTGGGATGTAATACATTATTTATGACAAAAATTAAAATCAATTTTCCATTTCTAGTTTTGGGTAGCAGCCTCCGGAGCTGGAGTGTCATGGGAGCTGAAAGATGAAAAGTACAGTTTCTGCGTCGTCCTCAAGAGGATCAAGGCCGGAGAATTTATGGATTTGCATAAAAGAGACTTAGTTTGACGATATCATTATATGGAAAAACTCTGCTGACATTTCAATATTTATTTCTTCATTCAATCAATAAACGTATTTGCATCTAAGTCATTTTGTAGCAAAATCATTAATTTTACACTCCGTGGTCTCCTTCTACATTCGAGTCAATAAGTATACCATAAATTCAAAACAAAATTTTTGTAGTAGAAAATTTCTTTGTTTGTAATGTTCGATGGAGTTTTGTGTCAAAAAAGAGATATGAATTTGGGAGTAATTATTGTATTGACCTGTATTCAAAGTGTAAATCATGTAAAATCATTCACTAAAATCGTTTTGTATGTAGAAGGAGCTTGTTTAGGCAATAATAACTTTTGGTTGCGCAGCTTTACAAAAAATATAAAATCTTCCCCAAATTTCCATGTTTAATTCTATAGTGCACGATTCTGCTGTCCGAATTTTCTCAAGGTTTAATCCTGTATAACTGTTTTCCACTGTGACCCAATCTTCAATCTTATTACATTACTGTTTGCCAAACAATATGCTTTAGTGTCTATTCCAATCTCCTCGCCAGGAAGTGGATTCAATAGAAACCACTTTTTTTTTTCGAGTTTTTAGTAACCTAACCAGATTTAATATCGTTCAAGTCGCAGTTCCAGTATAAGTCATTCACAAACTTTTGATGAACAGGGTTACTTAAGATAAGTTTAAAATCTCTTTAAAATTGGAGAACAGCATTAAAATTATAGCACGTGAATTTCAAAATTGAAGTACATTAGTTAATTTGCATTTATGGGTCACTAAGACCTCCTCTAAGAAATTTACTAAACTAAACTAACGTTTTAGTATAAAATTTGCAACCTTTACACTCTCCATCTTTCACAATTTACCTTTAAACTTCGGCATACGTGAATCAATCCATAATAAATTAATTGATTAATTACATGATTGATTGATTAATTCCCCTTTTTTTGTAGGCATATTTTATACTGGTGAATTATACTACACTTATATACCGTAGATAATTACATGGTTGCTTCAGAACGTAGGGGTAGTCTTTTCCAATTTAATTAGAAGTTTTGTATTTGCATAGATGCAATTATAAACTTTAGTTATTTGGCAAGAACTTTACCAACTTTCTTATCAAAAATAGTGCATAAGTAATAATTGATACTGATTATTAGTAATTTGAAAGTTACATATAACAGGCAGTTATCATCATGAGTAAAATCCACTCCCTTTTAATTACCCTTTGAGAAATCGACTGTATGTATAAATTCATAAGCAGAGAGAGAGTCTCAGATTTTTAATTTGTGATACATTTGAAAATGCTGACCAACTATGAGCTAAGTGTTCTCCGTAAATGTTTAATTTTACTAACAAAGTTAAAGTTGGTTGAGTTTAAATGGTGTGAAGCAAAGGGAAGGGTACATATTGCAAATGATTTTAAACGCCTCTACGCAGTTGCTTGTGTGCTCCTATTTACTTATTTTACAAATTTAAGCATTTGCGTACTTCGTATAGTCACTACAAGCTCAATTTCTGCAAAAGTAATTGCAGCTTTCTTGGGTATAACATGCTGCGGAATTATTTCGTTCCGGCTCTCTTTGATGCTCTACAATATGCACTTGGTACCACTGATTAATAATGTGTTAAGTTATGGCAAGACACAAGGTACAACAAATTACCACAAGGAATTCTATTATGTACAGAAGACAAACCTTGAATTCTTAAGTTTCGACTATTTAGTGAATCGAAATAATGATCAAAATTATTGTATCAATTAAGTTTACTTACTTAAGTAATCCTAACATGATTTGTAAATATAATATTTTTTGATGGTTTCATTTTTAAATTTGAAACTCACTAATAGTAATAGTTTTACTCTTAAGCTTTGAAAGTAACCAATAAAAACAACATTAAAAACTTAGTCATTAGCTTACTAACTATACATGTTACCTTTGGTTTGTGAAATAAACATATGTATGTTGCATAATTTAGGGTTTGTTGCAGTGAGTTCTTCAGAGGAACTAGAAGACAACAAATCTCGTGGAAAATATTATGCATTAACCGTCGTTTGCACATTTTTTTGTGGAATAGCATGTGGAGTTCAGGGATACCTACTTAACAATTCTATGTTTCAATCAACCACACTAAAAGCTATGTACGCTGCATTGTCAATTATATATGCGATTTCATTCGCTTCGGATTTGTTGGCAATTGTTGGAACGTTTGTCCCATCGATTGTCACGTTGGTTGTATGGCTAAGAAAAGCATGGTAAGTTTGCGATGAGATTTACTCAATAAATAGTGTACATATGCAGGATTATGCCACGCAAAAGTAAAGCTAAATATGGCGAAGTAAGAAGATCATTGTTTAACTTTTTGCATTTCATTGGTAGAATGTATACATTTTACACTGTATTGAACACGCTAAACAACTTTTAAATTTCTACTAAACTGTCTTTAATAAAACTTCAATCATGATATTTCAGTGTGGATTGGCCTAATAGTGGAAAAGTATCAGAAGCCAATATCATTCGAGTGTATCGCACAATGCAACTTCACAACAAACTACACAATTTGGTTTTTGGCTCCATACTTCTTCCAGTGTTCAAGCTTGGAATTGTTTTAGGTATCTTCATCACTGCATATGCAGTGATACGTCTTCGCCAGTTCCTGCATCCTGGACTTTTCGTTTTGTTTCTTTTCGACTTGTTCAATTTAATTTTGGTTGTTGCACCTGGAGCTTTGCTTATGTCTTCAGTGTTCAATATTTCGTCGAACTTCCATGCCAACGTCACGAGAATGGTACAAAGTTACCCGGAGACTGAAAACAAAGACAGCAAATGGATTAAGAAAACTTTAAGATCTATTCCCGTACTGAAATGCACGATTGGTCGGTTTTATCACATGGAAGGGGTTAGTGAATGTAAAAAAAAATATTTTAAAGTTTTAGTATTAAAAATTGCAATGTTTACTTCTTTTTCTCAGGAGGCTAAGCTCACATTACTGGACAATGTTGCCCGTGGAATAGCTTTTTGTCTTTTATCCAACCAGTGAATGTTCCACATGATTTGATAACAGAACATTTATAACCCTTGCTTGTAACATGTATTGTAAAAAATGGTGTCTCAAGAAAATTAAAGTTAAAGGGGTACAAAACGTTTGTAGAATTGACAATCAACAATTCTAATTAATTGTAGTTAACCGCGTCATCTAGTGGCGGCTTTTCTAACCCTATTTCTAAAAAATCTAAACTGTCGACAAAATACGTTTTACTAAAATTCCTTTTCTTTTATCTTAATTTGTGTCGTTTTTGTCTTCAGTTAGGCTTTGACCTCCCTACCGTGAACATCTCAATTCCGAGGCCTAACTCACCCTTTTCAAAAACCGTGTAGATTTCCATCGAAATCTGTTCAATTCCTAACAAATCAGTAAAATAAAAGGGTTCAAATCCCGCAAAATCCGATTCCAGCGATTTGTCCTTTTTCCATTTTCTAAAACCAAACCAAAATCGAGAAATCCAAAACAGAGAACGACCAAAGCCGATAAAAACCATATTATGCATATGACCGTTCTCGGTTTTGGTTTTCCGGTCTTCGGTTTTTCGGTTTTAGTTTTCTCGGTATTGTGATGAAACCAGCGTTTCTATAAGTTTGGAAAATATTGTGTAAATAGTACATTTTACGCTTACTTTTAGTAAAATGAAGAACTGTAGATTAGGTTTTAGAGGAAGCACTGAAGTTTCAAGTAAGAACTTAACGTCATTGGATAGAATTTCTTATTTTGTTTGTCAGCTTTAACAACAACCATAAACATGGTATAATGTCCTTACTACTTTGAATTATTGTAAATTGTATTTAGTGCACTACGCAGTACAGTGAGAAATGTATTATTATTGTGTGTACTCGTCTCGTTAATACTAAATTTGAGATTTTTTCCATTTAGCAATTTAATATTATTTTGTTCTTATTTCGAATTAATTAATTTTCAAAGAAATAGCAAATTTATTCAACTTTTTTTAAACAACTTAAAGCATTAAAATTGTAATACTGCTTCCCGCATTATTATCTTCGTTTTTCAAAATGAATGTCACTAGGCTGAGAGATTTTGAAATTTGTTATAGTACCATTAAATTTAACATACCTCGCACAATATAGTACTATAAAATCTACTCTCAAGTGCTTTCACACTACTTTTACGACCTTACTACATTTCTCTTCCCTTAGTTGCTTGAAAATTGGACATGGTGAAAGCAACTTTGGAAGAAATATTTCACTCCAGTTTGAAACACAAATGAGACGAAAGTTAAACATTATCTGACTCCCCAACTCGACAGGTGGCAGTGAATTGAAGCTCCGCTAAAAACTAAAATATCACACAATAATTTTTCAAAATTTAAACATATTAAGCTCGTTTTGACTAAAAAATATTCTCACATCACATAACCGTGAGCCATTTGACTTATTTACTAATATTTACTTATTTTTGCAAACACAATTTATGGCAAACCAAGGACATTTATTTGGGCATAAAATTATTGAATTAATAAAATATTAGACCTAAAATTTATCTAGACTACAACTGAGAACAAACCAGTTCTGTTTATAACTATGCCAATTGCCAAATTCTTACAAACTTTCTTCTCTAAATATCAATTGAAAATATTCGAATATCGAATACAAAATGGTAATATTTTGAATAGACAACGGATTCTAGATTTCAATGTGAAAAGTCTTGTTGTAATTTTCACATCCCTAATCATACTGTGTTTTTAATTATTTACAATTACTAGAAAAATCAATTTCACACAGCCTAACTTCGATATGACAGCTCGCACTTCCGTTGGGAAAGTGCAGTACAGGAGGGCGGCAAGGATTCTGGCAATACTTGATGCGGTAAGCACAACAACAAAATTTCAATTACTTTATATTAAACATTAATTTAAATTCAAATTGAAATTGGTTTCACCACATGGTTACCAAACTGAAACATTCATGTTTAGAACTAAACTTACCCGTCACACTCAGAGAAGCAATGTTTTGGTGGAAGCATAATTTCAAAGAAGTTATCATCCGAGAATACTGGTTTTTAAAGTTTCATTTATTATATGAATTAGAATTAAATTTTGTGCTTAGTTTTTAACAAATAATTTATTCTTTAAAAAAATTGTTTAATTAAGAATTAAAGCTTGCTTAATTAAATATTTCAATTTAGACTGATGCGCTTGGGAAGTTGGCGTACAGCTCTGGAACCATTATTGCAGAAGAGATAGAAGGCAAAGAGGAAATTACGTCAATGTCACCTGCAAGATGTAATAGAGCTCTTTCCATAATAGGTTTATTTTGAAGTTTATTTTGAAGTTTCAAAAGGGTCCTTTGATCCCACCGGGAGTGCTTTCCGCCGGATGAAAGTATAATTCAATAAAATTCTAATTGAATTTGATTGGCGAAAGTGACCAGCAGTTTGTCATCTTCTGATCAATGATACTGTGCTTTCTCCAATTCAAATTCGTCTTTTAAAGCTTGTATTTTAGGGACAAAAATCCTCCCAAGAACAGAAAAAAAAATATGTTTTGAATTTTTGTGGTAACTATTACAATTAGTAATAATTTTGACAATGTTGTAAATACACATGGAGTAATAATTAAACCTAATGGATTCATAAAACAACAATATGTAAGTTATCGGTTTTAAATTTTCAGGAATGGCTCAAAGTACTTTAAAAATATATTCATGTAGTATTTACAAAAAATCAAAATTTGGATTTTACTAATGAGACGTAACATAAAATTTTAGCAGTTGACTTCACTGTACTTAATTTTCATTGAGCAATTGTGGTAAAAAATTGTTTTTTATTTACAGTGGGACTTTTCGGTTACATTTTGGTTATGGCGTGCGTTGGAGCATTTGCTTGCAATGCACTCCAACTCGTTATGGCGTTGAAGTTGTATTGGAGCTCTTCAAGGAAGGTACATTAAGTTATTATTACGATTATTATTAATTAAAATATTAATATTGATCTGTTTCAGTCTAACAGAAACAATGCCATTGTCTACTGTCGCTTGTGGTTAAAAAATTCTGCACTTCTCTCTATTCTACTCATCTCGAAACTCTTCCTTCTATATTATGTATTTCAACAGGCTCCTTACATTGCCCTCACAATGTCATTCTGCATGTACGAGCTTATGGGGAGAATTGCTGGGATATTTATTATCCTCGGCTTCTTGCGCGAACTGTTGAATGATTCTGAGGACAACAGTCATTCAGTTCACAATGATGCAAATGGATCAGATACAACTCACAACTTTGATGATGCAGATTGGTTTTAATTTTTTAATACACAAAGTGGGATACGTTTTGATTTTACATTATTTTAGAATTATTTTATCCTGAAATCTGGTAAATTACTTACGTCTAGCGAAGAACTTGCGATATTTGCCATTTCAGAGAAATTAAAGTAGGAATTTTGAAATATTTTGAATTAGAAATTGACTTCCAAGTTTATAAACAATAATATCTTTTTAGTGGTTGATAAATTTAGCTTGCTGATTTGTTAATTATTTTACGTTAAACTTGATGGCGTGTATTTACTAATCAGCATTTTAAAACATGTATAATTTAGAAAAGTTTTCTAGAAGCATTGTTTAGGGCAGGATTTTTCTCTGAACTAATTTTTAGTTAGTAATATATATAAATTATCTCTATATAATAATTTTGTCGATAAAATTGTTAACTAGCGTCTAAGCGGTACATGTTTAAATTAAAACAAGTTTTTTGAAAAGTATATATATGTGCATTTTGGATGAATTGGGTATTCCAAATATATAATTTAATAGTATTAACAAAAGTAATATTGTAGCAGTGTTACGATAAAGCAATTTAGAAATATATATGAGAATAAGCCAAGAAGTCAGGTGTGTTTAAGATGTGGAATAAAATATAAACGTATCTTCTATGTAAATATTTGGAGACTTACATAAGAGTAACTTAACTGCAATCAGACACATTACTGTAAATAATACTGAATTTTATTGGGCAGTACTCTAAAATCAAAGAAAAAATTAAAAAATTATTGTGGAACGGAGAATGGAGTTGCTCCGTAAAAGAAATTGACCCAGTCCCGTGCTTCTTCGGCCGATGAATACAAATATGGATTAACATAAGCACCAATTCCATCTTTCTGTTCAATTTGTACAGAAAAGTATTTACTCCAATGATCTGCCTTGTCCTTAGAAGCTGATTGTAGAAGAATATGCTCCGTGTTTGTTCCAATACCGCCGAAATCTATTGCCGATATTGAAAAGTTGTCCAAATTAAAGTCATCAAATGCTTTATATTCTTCAAGTATCCAATTTTTAATTGCAACTTCGTCAGTCGTGAGTTTTTTTAAAAATCCCGCTGACATCGAGTCTGGGTACTGTGAAATGCTTTCAACTGGTATAAATTCCTGTAAGTCAGAAATACCATATAAACTCAAGAGAATTTTTTCGTTTTTAGCAATCTTTTGTTATCGTTTGAAAATTTGTGAGAGTAATAAAATGTAGCTACAATCGCTGGCTCTCTTTTTTCATCTTCCCAAGGGTGCTCTACCCCTCTGCTTCGAAAGAGCTCGCCACGTCTTATGCTTTCGAGGGAACTTCGACTCAAGGAAAAGTGCCCAACAACAATTCTGCCACAGTGCACTGACGTAGCTGGACCGCACTCGATTTCACATGCGACAAAGTATAGCTTTCCCGTTAATGTACTATCTTCTAGCTCGTAGGCATAGATGTGTTGAACTGTTCCATTTTCCCAACTCTTCTTCTCATACAGCAAGTTTTTCAGTTTTGGATTCACAAGTTTTGGAAATTCCATACCTTCATGGGACACCATTAACAACGGCTTGTAAACTTGCCTCTGGTGCAACATATCGAAAATGCCTGAACGCTCTATTTTATTGTCAATAGGTCTTTGTAAAACTTCTGATGTCCACACCTGAGAATATAAAACGTATTAACTAAAGTAAGCCTAAAGTGTAAGCAAAACTGAACTTGAAATAGAAGATAAATAAGAAGGTTACCAAAATAATAACAGTAGATACGATATAATATATTTATCGAATTTTTTAAAAATTTTGATACACGGGATGAGATCTGTTACAAAAAATTTTTAAAGGAAAGTTATGTAATCGTTATGAAACACAAGCCACGAAAGACTTTTACTTATTTTACGTATTTTAAAATTAAAACCTTTACCTTTACCCAAAATTATTATTATCATTAAAACATGTATCTGCTAACATAGAAATTTTAAAGACGATAATTTAGTATAAGTTATCGCTGGAAAATAGTAAATGCCTTACCACAAATTCGTTGCGATAGGCATTGTACACTGCTTCTTCGTACGTTGAAAACTTCCCAATTTGAGATATAACTCTGTTGGCTTACAAGTGGATGCGGATACGTAGCCAGGTAGAAGGTGAGTTTCGGATTGTCATAAAGTTGGCATACAAAATATTTTTTCCACGTTACTCCATCAAAACTCTCCCCATAGTCAAGGATGGAAAACTTCTTCGGAACGAAGTATAAAGTTGATTTGTTGAGATATTTTATTGTTGTTAGTACAGAACCAAACGCTACTTTGTCAACCTCTTGAATTTGATTTGAGCTAGGTGCAGGGCCGGAGAAGTACTAAAACAATTAAACGCACTAACTCACATTAAAATTCCAATTGTCATTACCATTAACTGTATATTTAATTTAAAGCTGTCGGAAAATGAACGACATAAGAAGTTGTTGCCATTTTATAATATGACAAATGTTTACAGAGCATCAAAGCCCTATAACCACAAAACCATTCATAATTAAATAAAATGAAGTGGGTGAATTGGTAGCGTGATATTTTTTTCATCCATTTGCTAACTTTACTTGTCAACTGTTATTTGATAGAGTACTATAACTACAACATAACAATTACTATGGCTGCTGACGGGTTCACTTACCAAGCCATATTCGAAGGTACGGAAATGTTTGTCTATATCAGATTTATAAGGAATGAGTGTTGGTTTATGTTTTTCAGATTTTGAGCTAAAGTCAACAAAGACAGCTACATATGGCATGAAGGCGGAAGCTTTCCCTGGCGTTTGTGTTTGTATTATTCTGAACGTGTAGATATCCAATTTCTTCGAGCGCTTGCCTTTTCCCTCGAAACGAAATGCATCCAGTAGTTCACTGCCCTTTACGTCAAAATTCTCCCAACGTGGATCCAATTGTATAGACCTCAATATATCCTGGTTTATGGCAGTACTGCAGGTGTGTCTTGAATTCTGAATAGACATTTTCTGCGTTTACAAAAAAAATTGTCTAGTTAAGTTTAAGTCTCATTAACACTACTCCGACTAAAAGAAAAATTGTTGCAAAGACAACTATTCTAACCTAAGGAAATGTTTTTTTGTCCTATTGCTGTGGATTAAATGTAGTTTGTTAATAATAATTCTTACATTTATATCGGAACTGTTGATATGTGCCAGTATCTCTTTCATGAGGACTAATTTTGGAGAGAAGTAATTTCCAAACGGTGTAAAATGAAACCTTCTTTTGTACGGTACAACCGGTTGGGCGACGACACATTCATGAAGGAGTTCGGGAGCACCGTTCGGCACGATGATCCGCCGAGTATATTCTAATATAGTCCATTCTGGCATAGCTGCAACTTCTCCATGTCGAAGTATGTTCGGTTTCTCGTTTTCCACATATCTAAATCTCGGCTCCAATTTACTAAAAACTTGTGCTTCAAGTTCATCAACAATGCCACAAGAGATGCTTTCGATATTATAGCTCCAAATCTGTAAAACAAGCTTAAACCAATTAGTCTTAAGTTTACGTAATTATCGATTTGAAGATATAAGATCAGGCGTTTTGTACTTCAAAATTTTGCCTGTACCCAAATACACAATGCTAAATTCATCTCCATAAAACAAGAATTGTAAAACTTTAAACCTTACCACACTAATAGATTCAGTTACAAGGACAAGGAAAGAAGCAAGATATATTAGTCCAATGCTTAATCTGCAAGTTGTAAAATGAATAAAAAATCATTAAAAAAGTATTAGGTGGATCTATAATTGGGAACTAGAAGGCAAACTGAATTAGTGTTTACAGAATCCTACTTTCACTTCACAGTGCACGTGAATTGTTACTAGAATCGTGAAAATGTATATTGATGCATACCTCATTTTGCGAATCACAGACAAAAGGCACAAACAAAGTAAGACTACAGTACTTGAAAACTTTATCTTAATATTTATACAAAATGTGTGTGACACGGCCAACGAACATGATATAATAGAAAAGAATACATTTTAATTACTATTTTCAGAAAGCATTTGATATCGTGGAAGAGCAGGGAGACACAAAAAATCAAAGGAGGGTCACACACATGACTGATTTGGACATTTTCTTTCAACCACTGAGAAATCTTAGGTGGTAAGATAGATCCCGCTGTATTTTTTTGCTATAATGTAGAATACATTTTTAAAAATTTAGCACTAACAAGCACAATAATTTTCTACGTATTTTGTTTTCGAATTGAGTAAGGTGGTGAGTGAGCGTCCCAATTGCTTTTCTGTTTAGAACAAGGCAAATAATGTTATGGTAATCAGTTTTAGTATTTTGAAAACTTTCTCGTAGCTGTTGTGTAAATCCAACTTTAGAGTCGTACAATTGTGGTAATGCAGGTTAGGCAAAAACAAGTTAAGCGTTGCTAAAAACCTAAAAATAAGGTCCAACTGTGGAATACAAAAAGTTTAGCTGCCATGGGCAATACAATTAGGAAAAAGGCATAAAATCTAACTTATAATATTTAAATGATATTTACAATTATTTTTGAAGGCTTAGTTGTGTCAATTAGTTAACACTACACAAATTTTCACGCCCAAGAAGCTCCCTAGACCCCTTGGACGCGATAGTAGGTTTATGTAGTTAGTTACACACATTTATTTGCATACATGTGTCTAGTTTAGTCCTTATGTCAGTTTCCGGTAACTGTTGCGCAGTTGACTTTGTCGTTGTGACCACTACTATAAGTAGAAGTGGCCATATAGTTAGTACGGGTCACTCGTCTCTTGTCTTGTCAAGCCCTCTGCCAATGGCCAAGTCAACGTTCCCACACCTTGACAACGCCATGCCATGACCAATGAGATGTTTACGAGACCCTTTAGGGGAATGTGGCAAAGGACGATTGGGGTCAAGGGTCAATGAAAACCTGAAAGGGAAGGTAGAGGGATTAGGGAAACCAATATGAAAAAGCCTTATGCCTAGCTGACTCTCCAGCATCCCAATCCAAATAACATGTCAAGAGGTCACGGGGTCACGGTGTAACGACTGGACCTGAAGGCCTCTACACCTTTAGTAGAAAAAACAACACAAAAAGCGCTGAAATCTTGGAAGTAGCCAGGAAATCTTTCTGGGATGGCTTCTGCAATGCGTTTCCTCCAGAGTTCTTCTCTGCAACCAGGGAAGTAGCATGGGTAGATTGGTAGTGTGCAGTGGGGACGCGTAGACACGGTGCGAGGTTTCATGTCTTGGCGAGAGATGGCTCCCCCTCTTCTAGGGTGTCCGGTGAGCCCTAGAGGGAGTCCAGGGCACATTGGAGTGAAGGGGATGACGCTAAGGGTTAAGGGTCCTTGCAACCTTTCACCACGGTGAACATTGTTAACGTTAGTCTTAGCTCATGAAACCAAAGTTTATTTGCATTCGCAATTTGTCGCTTCGTCTTGTGCAGTGCTCATTACCAAGCAAGTTGCCGCCTCGGCTCAACCAGTAGTGCGCATCCCCAATATCACACTCGAATCCGCCGAGAGTTCACGGTGGCACAGAGAGTGCCATTGTCAATATAATGTGTTGATGGATAAAGATTGGGCTTTAGGATTATGTCGAGACTTGAAAAACTTACTAGGTACTCATTTCCATATCTCTTATTGTACAGCCTTGGGTGCGTAAAGATAGCACCTATCACCTACGAAGTGTAAAGTTTGCACCTCCGCTCCTGCACCTACAAATGCCAGTGTGTTTTTTTTTTATAAAACAAACTTTTTTCATGAAGTAGGTGCTAACTTTACGCACCATAACTAGAGCCTGAAGCTAGCACAAGCCTCCCAGCACCTTCACGTGTTTCAGAATCGTCAGTACATTCTAATACATTGATCAATCGTGTCAGAAATATTTGCAAAATTTTTGAGATTCAACAATTTTTTTTTGATTAAAAACATTCGAGCTAAATATTTTAATAGCTTTTAGAAATTTCGGCAAAAAGTTATATTTTCTGGGTAAAACAGCAAATTTTTGTTTATTAATTAAAGTTGTTTAAAAAAGATAAAAGAACACTATTTGACATTCCGCAGGGCTGCTGGTCAAAATGTAAGGAAATAATTAGGAATATGGAAGGAAGGACTCATTAGCATGTATGGAAATGAGGATTGTCCTCCGAGTATTTGGAAACCTATGGGGTAATTTACATATCCTCTGTGTGTGTATTCCTAATCACTGAAATACGGGCATACACAAGAGCAGAGGGAAGCTAACTCCGTTTTAGATGAAAATATACAATAGCAAACAATTTTTTGTAGCTGATCGTGGGATTTGAATCCCCGTTCTGAGTCTGGCTAGTGGAGAGACATGAAAAAGACGCCCTAAACCACTAAGCCAACACCACCAAATCCGTTTAACCATATCAAACCAATGTAACCATCGCGGCCGTCGGAAAATGTTATGTCTACGTCACTATCTCATGACCAGGTTATCATGCCAATTCTGTGACACTATATTATACCCGCTTGAATATGCTACGTCAATGTGAGTAACTCACAATGTTGTCTTTGAAGCAATGTAATTTTTTGTAACATTATATTGATTCTCTAAATACAATTTTCCAAAGTTGCTAAAAAAAATTCTTGCTCATTCTTTTTGCACAGTATTACAGTGCTCGTTCTGAAAGATCTGATCCTGCTTATCATCAAAATTGGCCTCGGCATTGCTACAGGATACATACAAACGTAGGCAAAATGTAGGCACGCTGTTCAAAATCTTTTTTAACACATTTTTGGCTATTTAATTTAAGAAAGTGTAAGCTTAAAGGTAAATATTAACTAAGAAGCCAATTAAACAAGACGATTCTAACATTAATTTGCTTGTCCACTTTTACTTGTCTAGCGTAGCCAATTTTTAATTTTAATAGCACAAGAGCGCCGTTGCGCGTCACTCCTTTGCTAATTTATTCTTCAAAAATACTGATGTAAGAGAAAGGCGATGGCCATCTCGAGCGTAGGTAAAGTGCAGATGAGCTTTTGTAAAACCAAAGCAATAGGAAGGGCTCCCTTTTGAGATCCTTTGTCTTCGGCTCCTAAATTGATTCTGTAGAAAACACCATTGTGTACTACTTCGAAATAAACCAACTTCGTGTACCTTTTCACTATACACATTCTAACCAGCACCAGAACAGTCAGCACAGTAAAAAAGTGGTGGTGTGGTGGTAGTGACTGGAGGCCTGGAGTGGTTCTGTCGTGGAGGCTGAACATGGGTCTGCACCGTGATGCACAGCCTCTGCCTAAGCAAGGGGAAACGGACGGATGCGTAGATCAAAATGCGTAGTCGCAAATGCGTAGGTCCAAAATCGTAGTTGCCCAAAAGCGTAGTGACCAAAAGCGTCGTGACCAAAAGCGTAGTTGCCCAAAAGCGTAGATGACCAAAAGCGTAGTAGCAAAAAGAGTAGTGACCAAAAACGTAGTTTTCAATTTTGCTTAAAATTAACTGAAGTAGACTTAAAAGAGTAAATAGAAATAAATAAATTTTCTATAACAAACAGCATTGTTTTAACGCATAAGATTAGCAGCACAAGAGATCGGCAGAGTAAAGTCGTGTTTGTTCTCATTCGACTACAAGCTTAATGCCTCACAGCTTAGTCGTCTAAGTTATTAAAGGTACTATATACTGCCGCGGATTCAAAGCTTAGTCGGGTTCAATTTTTTAGCAAATTAAAAAAAAATCTGTTTCAAACTTTTCAAAATTTAACAGTCGTGTTCAAAATTTCTCAAAAATAAAAAAAAGTGCAAATTAAACCCCCAAAATCTATTTTTTTTTAAAATGCAATAAAAACTTAAAAAAAGCTAATAGGTGCTGATGGGATTCGAACCCTTGACGTTTATCATAGAACTGCTGGCAGAATGGTTAATTTACAAACACACCCAAAACTAAGTGTCATAATTGGTGGTCACATGAAAACATGGTTGGAGAAAACTTGCCGAACAGTCGAATATAGAAACTTGCCGAAACATTTACAACTCAATAACTAACTACAATATCAAATAAAGTACAACAAAAGTACTAATCTACTTAAACTTAAGGAGTAATGCTACCAAACGTGTACAAAGTTTGCATTTGACATGAAAACTAAAAAAAACTTAAAATAGATTTAAACAATAAATGAACTGTCCGATTCCATGTTAAATTTGTTGCTAACTGTTAGATGCGTTTTTAATTTTAGAAATATGATATGTTATACTGTCAGAAGGGAAGCATTTTTATTTATTAGATAACACAGCACTAGACAAAAAAAATTATGCTACGTTTTTGGTCACTACGCTTTTTGCTACTACGCTTTTGGTCATCTCCGTTTTTGGGCAACTACGCTTTTGGTCACGACGCTTTTGGTCACTACGCTTTTGGGCAACTACGATTTTGGACCTACGCATTTGCGACTACACATTTTGATCTACGCATCCGTCCGCGAGCCTAAGCAAGAGGCTCCTCGGTGTTCAACCTCACGTTCACTCCCAACCAGAAACCCCATTATTTTCATACCTCGGAACTTCCTCGTCAAATCACAGACCGAAACCACCCTCCCCCACTCACTAGCAACACGCAAACATTGGCCAGGCCTATAGGCGAATGCCAAAGAGCATCAAAATAATTTTACTGCAAAATAGAATTTACAATTAATTAATCTAGACTGCCGGCAAGTCTAAAAATTAATATAAATATAAATCCAAAAATAAATAAAGCAGAACAATTAGGTTCAAAAGTTCATAGGGGATTCTCCCGGTGGTCAGCAAAGCCACGAATGAATTCCGCAGTCACTCTTTCCATGTAGTGTGTATCTTTGGGCCACAAGGATATTCCTTCCAGAAAACCAACGTGGCCGCCACGGGCAGTCACTATTAAAGCCAAATTCGAATCCTCCGCTATGGCTTCATCTAACGGCAAATCTACGATAATAAGAACAATATAGTTGCTAAAGTGATGGTGTCTATTTTTAATTTCTTTACTTCATCTGCATTTTTTCAATTGTAATATAAAAAACCAGGAAATTTTTTTCAATTTTAAGGACCATTCAAGGGTCGATAATGCTCAAACGCCCGTGACACAGTAGGGATTTTAGTTTTAGTTTCTTCAAAACGTAATATTCTATCTACGGGAGTTGGATTTGTTTTTAATTGCAATTGTGCTCTTGAAATGCAAATGTAATCGTAGTTTTATAGTGCAATTGCACTCGCTAAATGCGGATAGACAGACGCACCGAAATCCACAGACAAACTGTGGAGTGTATTTAAGCTTATTTAAAAGTCTGCTAACCACACTTCTTACCTTTCGCTTTGATATGTTTTTCTTTAATTTTTTTTTGGGAATATCTTTAAACTCTAAAATTAAATTTGCATGAATTGCATTAAATTTAATTTTTTCTATAGCAATGACAACAAACTTAAGTCAAAACTTGCTTTTTGTATTAATTTGCACACATTTTAATTTCTATGTTACTCAATTACCATCTAAGATTACATGATGATTAAATGATTATGTGAGGCAATGCTGGAGTGCATTTCTTTTAAGTTTTGAAATTGTGAACGAAGACTCGTTTAGATATACACGCGCAACATGCAATTGTCTTAGTAAAATGTACCGATGTAAAGGCTATAAAATCAGTGGGATAAATTCATTCTAGATACCAGTTTACTAAAATTAGAAATTGTAAACGAAGACTCGTTTAGATATACACGCGCAACATGCAATTGTCTTAGTAAAATGTACCGATGTAAAGGCTATAAAATCAGTGGGATAAATTCATTCTAGATACCAGTTTACTAAAATTAAACCCAAACATATGATGCCATTAATCATTTTTTTAGGGCAAAACTCTACTCGGCAGTAATTTAAAATACTTTCACACTTTTAAAAACTTCTGATTCAAAATTTTAAACTAACCGTTTTGTGGTATCATGGGATCGTCATACGCGTTAATTGCGAAAACGGGAATTGGCAGCCGATAAATTTTCCCCGTGAGATTTACGTCTGTCCAGTAGTCGTGTAGAGAGGCGTAACCTAGTTGTGGCAAATTGACGGTTCTTTCAAAATCACGTATAGATTTGCAGCTGTGAATTGCCTCCCAGTCAAAGCATCCCTGGCGTGTCTGCATCATTTCCTTTTCACTAGAAGTGAAATAAAATATCTTTTGCTCTATAAGTTATGCATACAAGCGTTTTCAGCATCAGCATTCTTTAGCGTTTTCAGAATTTTTACAGCTTTATTTTCTTACGTAAGAAATTTGTTGAGGAGGTGGTAAGCGATATATTTGTTAAGAAATCTTTGTTTGATAGTGGTTTCCATGTGAAGCATGGTGTTATAATAGTTCCAAACTGGTGAAATCAAAAGAGCAGAAGTAAACACGCTTGCAGCTTCCTTTGGGTGGTCCATTGCGTAGTGACAAAATAAGACTCTGAAACCACAAATAAAATGCATCTTCACTACCTGGTAGTTTATATTATACTTCGTTGGAAAACCACGGTGTCTTAAATACTTGTTATGCTCGTATGTATGTTCGTAACATAAAATCAACACCCATGAATAATGATAGTGTAAATTTTGCACAAATTTTCTAGTAAAGGTAAAGGAGCGTTATTTGACATTCCCGCAGAGCGGATGGTCATCATGAAAGGAGAGGGTATGGATGTGGTAGGGATAAGGACTCATTAGCATAGATGTTGTCATCAAGCAGGCACAACAGACTATCCGTAACATTCCGCTGTTTTACGGGCCTAAAGCACAAA
>VYYI01000908.1:0-24227 GCA_021029175.1 Bilobella aurantiaca
AAGTTTTTTTTTTTGAAGAGGAGCAAAAACAAAGGCGCATCATTTTGAACTCTTGATGAGATAATGATAGTTATTCTACGTTTTTTTTTCTCTGTGCTATTTGACTGCTCGTATCATGTAGTGTTGTTTGTGTGTGTGCCTTGAAGGGTATAGGTGAAGGAATTGCATGGAAGTGAATCATATTCCGGTTATAAGGGTCTAAGATCACTTACAGGGAGATTATGACCTCAAAAAATGTAATATTTCGCTTGCGTGCTAAGGTGAATAGTCTCTTTTTTTTTGAACAGTTAAAAGACACTTGAGAACAATGGAAAATTGTAATTTTTAATTTCTACTACTTCCGCTCCCCGCTCCGCCTCCATTTTTCCTGGGTCTTTAATTTTGACTTCACCAAAAATGCAGTGCATTTTTTTTCACTAGGTCGAACCTCGAACGGCTACCGATTTTCTTTTATTCCTTACTTAGGTTTCTTTTAAATAGAAGTTTAGTTTCCTCTGGGTTTTTTTGCTTCTCAAAATGTGAAAATAGGTGAAATATCGAAAATATTACACATTATACCGTGCTTTTCACTAGAAACTGAACACCTCATTTTGTTACTATGGTCATTAGCTAATCTTATGAAGCGGGATTTGTTGTAAATTTATTTTGTCTTAGTGTTGACAACGATTCCCCTTGGATTATTTAATTGCTATTGCCTCAAAATCCCCTCATAGTTGAGCAAAATAAATAAGTTGTTTATTTTCGGGTGTTCAGTTTCTAGTGAAAAGCACGGTATTATTGTCATATTTATTGATTAATTCAATTTGTGAACACAGAATTTAATAATATATGCTTGAGTAATTAGTAAAAATACTGTTTTTTTAAGTTCACGAAGTGTTTGGTAATATCAATGTGGCTATAAAAAAAACTTTGTAGTTCTTCCACGTAATGAGAATGACTATTGTTGAATTTGATATATTGTAGTTTTGAATGGCACATTTGGCAAGAGTGTTATTTCTGGTGCAGAGCTTTCAAAAGAAAGTGTGTGTAGATAGCTCTAAAAATTGGAATTGGAGCGTGTTTTGAAATCATGTAATTTGTGTTTAGGTTTGGATGATTTGAAATTTCTATTTTTACTTTTCTGTTGCAAGATTGCCTGGAGGAGGATGAATTGGTAGTGAAAGGATGCGGGAGCTAATTCGTTTTGTGTTTTCCTACTGGTTAGTTTTTGGACTTTAAGACTGGGTTCGGTCGGTAATTATTGGTAGAAGGTAGGTATTATTATTAGCCCTATTAGAGTTGTGTGTGGATGAAAGGGAAAGGTAGAGATTTGATTTTTGGAGCTGGAGATGAAGTAGCAGTGAATGTTTACAACAGTGTTCAAACCACCTGCTCCCTCGGGGGCTGGAGAGCGCTCAACTAAACTGTTACAACACCAGGCAACATAATCCAGCAACTTTTGGAAAGCGTTTAGGGACCTTAAGGGAATAGGGAAAATTGCGCTTTAGTTTCTTCGTCGAGACTCATACCCAAAACTTGAATGGTTTGATGAGGGAGGATCAATAAAAAAACGCTTGGTTTATAAACAATAAAAAAGTGAAAAAGTTTTTTGCGGAATCGAAACTCAAATTAAGAACTACCAAAATTGGGTCATGCGTAAAACACGTGAAAAAAGTCTTAAAGTATTATGAAAAAACACGAGCAAGATCTTGGATTGAAATTTTTAAGAATTTTAAAAACTCATGTGCGCTGTACTAAACTAACTAGTTTTAGAAGAGAGAATTTCGAGAGTTGTGGGATGTTAAATTAATGTTTTTGAAACACGCTGAAATTAAGTTGTTTAAAAACTACACCTACACTGTTCCTCTGGCTGTGTATTGCGTTTTGCATTTTTAGACAGAGTGAGTTTAAAATTTAAAACTTTAAATGATTAAAAAAAAAAAAGTTGAAATAAGTAAGTTGTAGGTTTATTGCAAATCATGTCGGAAGGGGTATGAGGAAGATCGATCTTATTTTGACTTTTTTTTTCCCTTCCCTGATGTCTTGTAGCTTTCGAAGATTTGCCTTGATTTAGAAACGTTTTCTGAAGCATGGGATTTTACGTTGACGGGAGAAAGTGGCGGTAGTAGAAAAGGCCTTCAGTGAAAATTCATTTTTGGTTTTGTATGCGGAACAAGGGAAGAAAGTGGTGTTGTGGGTGTGAAAGAGAAGGAATTCTTTATTTTGAGTAGATGTGCCGCCGCGGCGGTGTCAGGACGTCTCAATCTGACGCCCTATTCCTACTAGATCTTATTTTCTTACCCTTTCACTACACAGAGCTCCTTTTCTATTCGGAAGACAACTTTCACTTCTCCTGATAACAGTAGACGTGCTCGATATTCAAATCAGGAGAAAGTAATACCCTTTCAAGGAAACCAATTTTGTATTATTCACATTTTATAACACCCAGGCTATTCCCTTTGATTTGAATGCTCCTTTCCCCGCTCTCACAATTTGATTTCAAGATTTTGAAGAGAAAAAAAAAACATTTCGGTTTGGCAATTTCACTTTGTCGAAATTCAGAAAAGTGTTTCCTAAATTTTCAAAGCAAACTGATCAAAAGCGTCTTGTTCAAAATAGTACTGAAAAATCGTAGAAATATTCTTCAATATTCGTATTCTTCAATTTGCAGAATATTCTTCATAAAGCCAAACGTGCACGTCATAGGAAATAGCGAATTCAAGTAGCTAAGCTCGCACTTACAGCAAAAGATGGTACTTATATTATGTTGTGTTTAATACTGTTGTAATATCTTTATCAGCCATTAGTTAATGTAGAGTTTAAATTAAATTGAGCGTTTGGTTTTTAGTGTAATCAAATGTTGAAGTAAACTTAAATCAAAGCTTAGACTTCGATTCCATTATTGATTCTGATAATTTAAAGTTTTTTTTTGTTATTGAAGATTCACAAGGTAAATCGTATCGTATGGAAAACAAAATTAGTGAAGGGGACTTCAAGGCACGTGTCGAGAAAAACATGCGTGCTGGGTGTTCAGTATTGAGGCATTGTAAGATTTGCGTAGATTTGGAGCACGAGGAAATTGACATGTGTGTGGCCGAGGAGTAAAGTGAAAGTCGTTCGCTTTGGAAAAGGGGCCTTGAAGGGCCTGATTGTAAGGTCTCTTTGAAGGGAATGTAGGGCACGCGAACCGTCTGCTTTTGGTTGCATTAATGGACAAGGTGTGGTTCTTAAGTAGGAGCCAGATTGATTGTAAGTTAAGGAAGTTAAAAAGAAATTGAACGGGACTTTTGACAGGGGTACTTAAGGGAAGCTCCCTTGTGTTTTTTCCCTGGAATGAGGAAACTTCCCGTTGTGTCTTCTGTGTGGCAGGCGGTGTGGTTTAATCTTAAGTACTTTGCCTTAATTCAGATCCTGAAGATTATAACGGAACATTCTCCCTCTGTTTTTATGTTTTGAGAAAACTGGAAAAGAAAAAGGATTTTGTTTCCCTTACGCTCCAGTGGCACAGTGAGCCCTTAAAAAGTTTTGTTTTGAATTTAGGTGATCCCTTTTGAAGTGATTAAAGCTCTACCACCGTTTACCTCAAAATCCAAAAAAGAAAAGTAGGTGAAAACAATTAAGGGCCGGCCGCCTCGTGGCCCCTTAGGTGTGGCGTACTCACCTGGCTGCTGAACTGAGGGGGCCCTTGTCAAATTCAATCAGTCTTAAGTGGGGGCCCTTATTAAAGGAAAACTAACGGCTTCTTGATCAATGATCACGAATCGCTCAAGTAGGAGTTTTTTTTTTGAAATTCAAGGATGATCTTTCGTCTTAGAAAGGGATGTAAAAATTACCGTTTTCATTTCGGTTAAAAAAAAAGACGACAGCAGACGGTGTACGAGAGGAGCTATTATAATAAAGGCGTTATTTAAAAGTCATTATTCATCAGATCTAGGAAGTGCTAATTAACAGGTGAGGGATGAAAGAAACGGAAGTTAGCAAAAATTAAGACGGAATGGGAAGGGCTGGGAAGGACTTGAGGGGCCTCCCGCAATAAAAACGTTGAAGGTTAAAATGTCGGTTTTCTATTAGTTTTATTGTAATTCTTGTTGTAATTTTTAATGCCTTTTTCTACTGTAGCCTGATACAATCGCTGACTCTCCTGGAGAGAAGATCTGTTTGAATTTTATCTTTTGGAGATCATTTACAATGATGGATTTAAAGTGTGCAAGGGAGCTTCCGCTTGTGCTTTGTAATTGCGCTTTTGGCTTTTGTTACTGCCAAGGGAAAGATGAGTCATAGTCGAGTAAGGTAATTCGAAAAGACCCGGGTAGTTCCGCTATGGTTATATGTTGGAAAGGGAGCCCTTAAGGGTCTCTAATTGTAAATTAGGCGAATCAGAATCCTTGTTGAATTGTGTGGTGAGTTTTTGAGGGCGGGGTCCTGGTTTACGGATCATGTTGATTTCTAATTTCCGTAAACTATCCGTTACATAAGCGATAGCTCAAAATTCTTATCGATGGGAAGCAGTTGGCGGTCGTAATTGGGCTGAAGAAAGGCATGAAGCGTGTCACCGTGCGACGATATGGAGGGCTTTTGATTGATTGATTAAATCGAAGGGGGCCCTTACAGGGCCCTTGATTTCCGTGCTTCCCTGGACAAGTGGAAATGCAGTGACGATTGAGCTTCAGAGAAATTACGAATCGGAAACAATGCAGGCGATGGGCTACGTAGATTTCTTAAAATTTGAACAGTGCGATTTGAACAGGGGGCTTTCCGTGGTCCTTTATTTGAACGGCCGACAAGGAAAGGCTATTAATGCGAGGAGGAGGGCAGGTGTGTTTTCCGAACGTTTTTTTTTTTGAATTTCCCGCTGCCACGCGACCACTTTGACTCCTTCAAAAGAGAGCATGGGGAGTCAATCATGGGCCTTGTTTTTGCCTTTTTGAGGACCAACTAGGGCTAAAAAAATTGTGGATTTCGTGTTTCGCGTTTCCTGGTCCTGGTGACAGGAGAACACGGAATTAGAAACAAAAGCGTTTTGCGCGTAATTTTGGGGTATTCTAATTTTTTCGTAATTTTGGTATTGTTTTTGGGAGATGTAAAAGTATCCAGGAAGATGAGAGTAAGATTAATTAAGGACAGGTAAAAAAAATTCGTTTACTTTGTTTTGTATAAATTTATGTAAAGGCAGAAAAGAGCACGAAGGCTTACACACAGCTCTGCCTTGGAAATAGACCCTTATAAGGGAAATCCCTGTTGGAAGGATTTAGAATGGATTTATACTAAAATTGGAAAGGAGGAATTTGTTTTAAATTCTCGTTCCTGACATGATTTGGACCTTGTTTTGATGGAGCGTGTGCGAGTTCTTATGGGCAATTAGCCTTTTTTCCCTTTACAGTGGAAAATAAACCACTCCTTGCAAAATGTCACATTTGTAAAATAGTGAGTACTACATAAGAGGAGATCTGGTTCTACAAGCAAAAGGGATTACAAATCATTCGGAGGAGCGCCTGCGCGTGGGGGTAAAAATCAACGAATAGCAAAAATTGTAGTAAGATTCCTAATTATTTTTTGAAAAAAAAAACACGCCGTGGCCGTTGAGAACCGTGCGTTTTGTTGGTCGTTGAGCTTATAAGAAGATTGAAATGAAAAGAAAAGATGAATTGCGTAGGATCAATTCAATTCTAGACTCGTCGCATGCCGTCTGTTCACCGTTCAGAAAGCAGAGGCAAAAACGCGGAGATTAACAAAAAAGTGGAATTGGCCGTGGCCGTTTGGGTTTTTATGTAGAAAGATGTAGACAAAAAGTCGTTGAAAAGTGACAAGAGGAGGATTTAAAAATAGGGGTGCAAAGGAGGATTTTTTTTTCGATGTATTTTTGTCGTTGTCCTCTTCGACCTGAACCTAGAGATTTTCATCGTGAAGGAAGTCCAAGTCCATTAATGGCTTTTGTTTCTCAACGATTAGCCTCTCTGACTCCCTGAATTGGGAGGACTTAAGTCCTCTTTTCTGGAAGATTTAAGCTCCCCACCACTTTTTGGAGGGGGACTTAGAGAGGGGGACTTGGGAAGATTAAGTACAGAGGGAGAGATGCTCCTGGACGACGGAAGAGGGTACGGTTATTTAAGACTCGGAGGACAGTGGGATTAGAAGTGGAGGAATTATGTGAGCTGGATGTATATAATTAAAAGATTTAAGAGATTTTCGTACCCTTAAGACCGAATCAAAGGGTGAAGGTGAGAGAGTGACTTAAGGGTTCAATGGATTTGGTCAATGTCAGGAGGCCGCCTATATTTGGATGATGTAAGATTTTTTTTTGGGAATAACTTTCAGTTTCAGTATTATTGCTTTTTTGGGGGGTTTAAGGGCTCCTTCCTATGAAAGGGCTCCTGGAGATGTGGAGGGGGAGGGATGAAGGGATGAAATAAAAAAGTGTGCCAGAGACAAAGGAAAGGGAGAGGACTTTTATTTATAGATTCGGAGGAAGATGGAGGGAGCATTTGAATTTCGTGTAGTATGAAAGGGGATGGAGGACTTAAGGGTAGCTTTCCCTTTAAGGGATAGTAAATTAGGCCTAGGCTCTGTGGCCTATATCGCCTGTTGAAACATCCCCCTCCCTCATTCAGGAGATGATTCTTTTCTCTGGAAAGTAGTACCTTGGCTCGGCAGGGGGCCCTTGAGGGAGGACGGAGATGAAGATGATGGAGAAACCAAATTTACGAAAGGGAAGGGCCCACTCACTTTTGTGACCAAGGGCTCTTGTGTAGGGGGTGTTTAAATAAGTGCACCGTTAGCTTCCTGTTATGAATTCATGAATTATGAATTCGTGATGGGATGATTATTATTCGAACTTGCCCTTCAATTTTCCCCGGGTCTATTCTTGAATGAGGAAAACTAATTTTGAGGAGAGGTTGATTGATTGCTTGTGTCATTTTTTTTTCGTCAAAATTAGAAAAAGTTGAACAAGGAATGAATCATTTTTGAAAAACGTGTTTGGGGGAGGGAGGGGCCCTTGAATTTCCGGAAAATGGAGTACTTTTGCTCCCTGGAGATTTTTTTTTGTGAGACGACAACGGAGATTTTTAAGATGAACTCATTTTAAAATGGACATGTCTAACGGCTCAGGAAGAACATTTTAATTTTTTTGTTTGCAGAGCCTCAGATCAAGTTTCAGTTCGTCGTAGAAGATGGTGGTTTTGTAAAATGGATTTGAGGGCTTCCAGGGGAGAGGGGGCCCTTAGAGTGCTTCAAAATGACTTTTCCAAAAGCCCTTAAATTTTTCACATTTGACTTTTGAGCAGCATTTTTAGAATTACTGCATGGTAGTTTCACTTTCAAAATTATCTAATTAAAGTTGAAAACATTTTCAACTGGAAAATCTCGAAATTCAATAATTAGTAATTACGAATGTTTTACGTCCCAAAAATACGAGAGCGTCATATTCACTTTAGGATAATTTGAAGTTTCGGGCGTAACTTTTCTCGACAGCGTGAAAGGTAATGTTAAGCGTTGAGTTGTGCGCGGCAGGGTTGACAGACGAGTTTGATAGGTGAACTTTTTTTTTTTGGAATTTTGTTTAGCATTCCGGAAAGTTATGACCATGGTCCATGTTATTTTTGCATTTGATTACTTTGTATAAAATATGGGAAATGTGAGTGTGTGAGTATTTTACAAATACAAGGAGTAATGTGCTTTATTCTCGATCTTCTGGTTTGGAAGGTGAATATGAATTTGGTGGGTGCTCTTTTGAAATGGGGCAAAATTTGTTAGAAAACGTTTTTTTTTCTGCTTGTTCTCCTTTGAAATGGAGAAAAGGGGCTTTTTTGGATATGGAAAGTGTGTGGAGGTGCTTTAAAAAACTTTTCTTTACGTGCATAGATTGGTTATGGATCTTGATGAAAGGGGGAGGCCCCCTCCCCCATTTTTCAATGTTAGGGAAATAAGGGATGGGGAGACTAGGGAGCGGCTAGCTTTATGGAAAAAGTGTTGGAAAAAAGGGAAATTGTAAAAAGGTTTTTTTTCCTTACTCACTTTTCATGGTTTTATGAAACATTACCATTGCCAAACCTTCCAAAGAAAAAAGCATCTCGACCCACCATTTTCATTTTTTTCAGCTTCTATTTTTCCCTATAGATTGTCAGAAGGGCTATTTTTAGACTTGAGATTCCTTGTAGTTGAGTAGTTGCGTCGTTAAGTCTTTGGACGGGGCGCATCTTTTAAGATTATTGAAAATGGGAAGTAGAGTGGAGTGGAAATATGAATTTTTTAGTGCTTCAATTTGTCAGTTTTTCTGTTTTGGGCGATTTTAGAACAAAACGCTCGGTAGACTAGCTGTTTGAACAGAGTTTTAGTTACGTAAAAGAGGATTTTGAATTAGTTTGCAATTTGTCGTTTCGTCGACGCAAAGCCAGCTAAAGTAATTCAAACAGCGGGGTTGAGAAATTTACTCAAATTTGAAGTAACCACCATTTTATTTTCATGTTCGTTTTCAAGTTTCGTTCAAGTGACGAGTACTTTTTTTTCTCGAATAATCGGTCCAATTTTTAAGTAATCGGTTGAGTTTTAAGGAATCGGTCGATATTTCAGTAAATCGGTACGATGTTTAAATCTTGAAGTAAATTTAACCTACGTTTGAGTTGTGCGTTAGATTAGATTTATAGGAGAGAACCTAAGGGTTGAGAAGCCTAGGCCCTTGGAAATGTTTTCATTTTAAGGGCTCAAGGTACGAAGGCTTTGGCTGTGGATGTAGCCCATTACTCTCCGACTTCAGGCTGATGTTGAACTTTTTCCGAGTCCCTTAATTTTCCTAAGCCAGAGTTCGAGAGGGGGCCCTTTTTCAGGGCCTGTTTCGAAGGCCCTGAATAGAGGGATGATGATGATGGTGATGATGATGAGGGAACCGTGGTTCCCTTGAATCTTTTTTCAAAGTCCCTTCCATCCCTCCCACCGACGACCGACCGTGTCTGTCGGATATTCGGATTCGATGGACTTTTTCTTCTTGACTGACTACCGAAGGAAGGGTAGGGGACCCCTTCGAAGGGACTTTAATTCTATAGTAAAGCAAGCACTGCTCCTACTCCTGCAGGAGAGCGCACTTATGATTGAAAACCGACGGACCGAGAAAAGTCCCCCTGGAGAATCCCTTTTCAGGTTTATACGGATTTTTGGGGTTTCCTGCAACTTGTGTGTGGTGGTTAATGGTAGTCTAAGGGTCTCCCTACGGAGCCCTTCTTCTCGCCAAGTCCTTTTCATGCTTTAGTGTGTTTATAGCACGGCCTTTGGATCATGGATTTTAAGGGCCTTCAGTAGTCTCTCTTTCTGATTTTAAGGACCTTTGAAATCTAAATGGGAATTTCAGTTCTTCTCCAGTAGGACGGAAACACTTTGCTCCGAGGGCAAAGCACTAGGGAATAGGAGAGTAGGGAGAGTGAAGGGTCAAAGTGCACTTTGGTCAAGGGCCCGGCGCCACCGTTCTGCCAATTTAGAAAATGCGGTGAGGGATGCAGCAACAAGTTCTCCGTGTAGTTGAAGAATTGGGTCAAGCTGAGCAGCAGTTACCACCGCCGCTGAGGCCATCGTCGTCACTGCTGTTGTTGACTGGGGTGGGACAGGGCGGTGGAGTGGACAGGAAAATGTCCATGTCAGTTGGTGGTGGGGCAAGTGGACGATTTGGATCTAGTGGGTCGGATGGGATGCTTGGTCATGGTGACATGATTGACCGAAAGCCCATTCTCCTCAGTGCTAATAACAATCATTTAATTGATGGAATGATGGGGTCAAATGGTGGGAGCAGTGGGATGGTGGGGCCGAGTCATGGTGGATCAGGGAACCAAGCAAATTTCTTAAGAATGTCAGAAGAAGCCCTCTTTGCAATGTCCAATGGAGACCCCGCAGCCGCATTTGACTTGATTTTTGCAACTGCAGCACAGGTCAGTAGTACTTAAATTTCTTGGTGAACTATTAAAATTCACTCCGAAAGCTTAACCCGTTTGCTGATTTTGTTTAAGATGGATTAGATGTTTCCGCAATTTGAATTAGCTAAAAATTATGACAAACTTTTTCGAACTCTGGTTACGCTTTATTTAGATTTTTGATTATATTTTGCCCAATATTTATTTTTCATTCTTACGAGTTAAATTTTGTTTTGATTAAAAAGTTCAAGAGATAATTTCAGTTTACGACAGCGTTTACTACGGTAAGTTTAAAAATGTTAAAAGTTGTAGTTTGATGTTGTTAATTAGCGTACGTTTGATAAGTTAATTAGGTTTAATGGACTTGAATGGGAAAAGCTAATTTTGAGTGATGACCTAATGGAGCTGTGAGTCAGGGTGTAGAATTGGATAATAAGTTGGTTTTGAATTGAGTTAAGTGGGCTCGTAATTTGCAATTGAGTTAAGTCCTTCCTCGTGGCATCGTCATCTACAGAGCGTTGATTTGGAAGATGAAGAAATTCTAGACGCTAGTTAGACTCCCTTGCAACCAAAGATGATGTCCAAGTCTTTTTTAAGCTGTCTTCAAGGTGAAGTTTTTTGGACGGCGACGACGCGAGATGAATGTTCAATCGTGAAGAAATAGGAGGGTAAAAGAAGTTGAGAGTAATTTAGATTGTTGATAGGAACTAGGACAAAGGTTTCTTTTTTTTTAAATAAGTAATAGAGAGCTCAATTAAGCGGAAAAGAAGATATTTGAATTTTGTTTTTAAACAAGTTAGACACTAAAGAAGATATTTTGAAATGTTAAAAAAGAGGAGAGCAACGTTCGTGAGCTGGAACTTGGCTGGAAGGGATCTTGAGACAATTTGATTGACTACGGATATTTTTTTTGAATGTTTTTGAATATGTTTTTGTGTATGAAATAAGGAATGTGGTGTAAGGGATGTTTTTCTGGGGAAGACAACATGGAAATAATTGAGGTTTGATTTTTTCCAATTTGAATATTTAAGGAAGGCTCGAGTGGTGGCAGGAAAATGGGAGTTGGGGTGCTTGTGCTAAAAATTCAAAAAGGTTGAAAAACAAGTTTTTTGAAAATTTTCGTTGATTGCTGAGCGTGCAACAGGTTTAGCTTTTTTCTTTTCTTTTTTTTTTCTTCTTAACATTTTCGGACAGGAGACGAACATCTGCTCTCACCCTGTATTTTTTTTGCCTTTTTTGAATTGAGTTCCAGTTTGAATTTTCAAAAAAGCCTTGGCTTGGCGCTCTGTTCAAATTGATGATTTTTTTTTTGAAAATGGGTTAGTTTTCTTCTTTTCACTCAATGTTTTACACTTACGCTGAATTTGAAGTGATCTCGTAGAGTTTATTTTTGTCGTATTTCTATTTGCTGTAAACCGAACCTTTGGGGCGGAAGTTAAAACTGTTGTTTTTGGCAGAGGGATTCGGCGGCTCCTTTTGATTGAATCTTTTAGAATTGGAACAAGTCTTAATAATCAAAATGCAAAGCCAGAAATTAAAATTTATAAACTGATTTTGATTTTAAATGTGAAATTATAATTACCCGATCAAAGAGTTTCGAAATTAGTAACTGCANATCAAAATGCAAAGCCAGAAATTAAAATTTATAAACTGATTTTGATTTTAAATGTGAAATTATAATTACCCGATCAAAGAGTTTCGAAATTAGTAACTGCATATTGGCAAACGAAAAAAATGATAAAGCAAATGACTGTTCAAGAAAACTCATATTTTTCTATTTGAGCGAGAAATCTGTGATCACTAATTTATCAGAGGTTTAACTTAACAAAAAAAATCGATCACGTTGGTTGTAAATGCTGTTTTTCGTTAAAAAAAAAAGTAGTATATTTTAAGATGGTTAAGATTAAATTTTATCACTTTATTTTTTGATATCTCAATATAAGTGTCATATCATATCGATTTAATCATAAAAAAAAATGAAAACTTTAAGGCTCTCTCTGACTTTTGTTTTTATGATTTGCCCGGAGTCAGGTTAGGTTTAGACTAGGTTTTTTTTTTCATCGTTAAGTTCTACGGTTCTCTGGCTTGTAATCAAATGGATTTTTTCGTAAAGTGGCTTTAGCCATTGTTTGAAAATAAAGGACGTAAACCGTTGCGATGAGTCTGATCGAGGCTGACGAGAGGTTTAAAGTGTGAGAACTAGTCCAACTGTTTTTTTTTTGAAAATGGAGGGAAAGGTATGGCTAGAAAAAAAAAGAAGCATTGAAAGTCGCTTTTCATTCTTTCTCTATTTTTCTCTGTTCTAAAAACTTCCTTTTTATCTCCTTTTATTGGTGGAAATAGTTTTGGTTGGAGATAAGGAAGTCATCAACAGTAAAAAATAAAAGGAAAAAGGGGAAATTTCCTTTTTCCTTAGGAAATGATGGGAAATTGGAGCTTTCTCTCTGCTCACGAGTGAAAGCAAATGGAATCGTTGGGTGGAGAGAGTAAGATTTTTGTGTTCTAAAGGTGAAATTAAGTTGTTTGTTGGTTTTTGAAATCGATTTCTGCAATCTTTGGGTTGCTCAAGGAAAAAAAGACTTGGGAGCCTTGGCGTGTCGGCCTGTACAAGGGCTCCTAAGATTATAGGGTTCTTCCGAGTCATCGCAATGTTGTATTTGTTTTTAAGGGACTGGGTACTTTTTTTTGAGAATTACTGACGATGCTCATCGATTTCCTTAGGTTCATCCTCCCTTAGGTTCAAATGATATGGCATTTCAGAGTTTTTTTTTGTTTCATGTTTAGGCTTTCAACTTAATGATTGGAGAGCATGCTATGGAGCTGGAGGATCGAAGAAACCTTTTTTAAATCAGAATAATTACTTCCTGAGAAAAAGTTTTGGAAGTTTGGTTTTGATGGTGGTGGAATATTGGAAATTGGGGTTTCGAGGGATGTTTACAGTGCGATTTTGAAACAATTTTCGAATTTTCAGAAACGAAAAAGTGTTTGAGAGTACCGCTGGGAATCACTTAGGAAGTTTTTTAGGTTAGCATATGTGAGAGTAGGGGTGGCAGATGAGCGGTGGTTTTGATTTGATTTTGAGTTATGAACGGTTTCTGCATCATGGGATTTAATGAGGTCTTAATTATTTTGACTACCCGAATTTTTGGGAGACGATGCGTAAAGTGGTGGAGAGGGACTTATTGTCACTCGCATCAGTGAAAGTGAAAAGGATTTGTGGAAAAGGGGAATTAACATCGAAGTGAGTCAAATAATTAAATCGAAATTGAATTGTTTTGATCTCTTTTAACAAAGAAGCACTTGAGATTTCGAAAAGCATTAAATAGCTGATTGATAAATTCATTGAGACATGAATACTAAAAAACAAAAGTTATAGTGTAATTGTTGGCGAAAATTTATCGTGGTAGGATTCGATTTGATGCTTTTGCATTCTGTCGTTGTTCTGTTCTTTTTTAAACGAACCGGAAACGAAAGTCGTAAATGTACATTTTATTTGAAACAAAAGTCGACAGATCGATTTTTGCGGTTCGTGTTTTTTTTTTTTTTTTCAAAAATCGACGCATGTACATCCGGTTTCTGGAGTTGTAAATGGAACGATTGCAATTTGGAGTTTTCAGAAAATCAAGTATTCTAGGATGATTTTTTTTCTATGAAGAAATTTTTAAGAATTCAGAAATTTAGAAATTCAGAGAAAGGATACGAAGTTCTTGGAAATATTACGGCAAAAGGTTTAGGTTTGGAAACGGGCAAAGTTTTGAATTTGAAGGTTTTTGTTTGTTAGTGTCCAAGTTTTTGATTTTGAAGCATCTGCTTGGGTGGAATTGAAGCTGGATTTTGGAAGTATGAATTTGAATTGTTAGGTAGATGCTTGAGCTCTCGTAGTAGGAGTAGTTTGAGGAAGGTTGATTATGCATGGGCCTCCAACTGACGCCCGTATTTTTACACCTAATCATACGTGACCTGCCGACGGAGGGACTGCGGAGGCCCTTGGCAAAGGGCTTCGTGAAGGGGAAAGTGGGAGAAGAGTAATCCGAAATGGACGTGGAGGAGGGAAGTTTTGAATGTTTGAATGTTGGAACGGGGAGGACGTGGATAGGAAGCGAGATGAAGGATATTCTGGATGAAATTATGGTCATTGTTATGATTATGGAAGAAGGAATCGAGCGAGGAAAAGCGAGGGCTAGGCTAGAGAGCGGGTGACCGAGAAGCGGAAAATTTGGGATTTAATATAATCTCGGAAAATGTACTTTACAGAGGCAGAGAGCAAATAGGGAGGAAATGGAGGCAGAAGTAAACGAATTTTGCATAGCTTGGACGCCGTTTAAAATTAAATTAAATGAAAACATAGTCAAATAAAATTTAAAATTAATTAATCTTGCATAGTTTAGACGTCGTTAAAAATTAAAACTTACGAAGACTTGGTCAAATAAATTTACAAAGTTGGAGTTCTTAAATTGGCTCGTTAAAGAAAATTGTCGTTAGTTAATAAAAGTGTTATTTCTTAAATTAATTCTACTTTAATATGTTTAATAGTACTGACATTAAAAAAACGTCTCCAATTGGTTTTAAAGAATTGCGTTTTTTGGCGAATGGGCGATTGAAAGTGAAAGAATGAATTTTAGGATGATGCTTTCATATTTCGTGGTAAATTTCCCGCAAATACTTAGTATGTGTATTAGTATTTTAAAAGTTGTGCGGCTGCCGACATGTTAGTCCTGAAATTCAAGGCCTTTTTGAATGAATTTGTGAGTTTAAGATTTGAAGAAAGGAAGGGTTATCGAATCCCATAGATTGAGAGCCGTATCTTAAAACTTGTTTTTGTGTAGAATTTGGGAAGAATCTTGACCATTGAATCTCTTCTTATTGAAGGGTAGGGGAAAAGCACCTGGTCAGCGTGTCTCTGCCGAGGCCCTTAAGTGCCTATCACTCCTTGTGCCTTTGTAGAAGCATAATAAGTGCGGGAAGGATTGAATTGTTTGAAAAGTCCTTCGGAACTGGAGACTTGGAGTGAGGCTAATGGTTGGATGAGGAGGACATCATTAGATAGGAAGGGAGGGGGAAGGAGATGCAGAATAAGATGGAGCAGATGTACTTTTTGAAACCTTCGTCATTCGACTCTTCCTCAGAAAAGTACCCTGAAGCTGAGGCTGAGGGCTTCCAAGTCTATTAAGTCGCAAACCCTTTGGTCTAATTTTTATAAGGGAGCCCTTGAGACGGTCGTCTTAGGACCTTTCGTCCCCTGGAAGCCCTTGAAGGGTGCCTTGTGGCGTATGGGCCTCTACTCAAGGAAATCATTAGTGTGATGATGACCTTTTTCTCTCTAGCAGGAATTTACCGAAAATGCTTAATTCGCGTGTCGATTTTAAAGAAAAAAAATTGCTTTAAAAAGGGGCGGCTTTTGTGACGAGTGAAGAGTGACGCTGCAATAGTTTGAAATGTTAATTTTGAAAATGGATCTCTTTTGAAGATTTTTGCATCGTCATACATTTTTTGTTCTAAAAGTCCCGTTTTGAAAACTGGAACGGGATTGGGAAGATGTGATGGGTGGAGGAGATAAAGGTTAACTATTAAGTTTCCGGTGGTGGCTTAAGGGTACGGAGCGGTGGCGGTGGGATGTAGGAGGTAAAAAAAAGGGTTAGTGTGAAGTCCCTTGACATTGGGCTAAGTGAGCCCTTATTTTCTGAAAGGATTGCCTGCTCTATTTGATTTTTTTAAAAGAAAATAACAGTATAAATGAAGTGTGTTTTGATTTGGTTCGAAGCATTGGAAGATTCATTTGTAAAGTTGGTTCTATATACCATTGGGACTTTTCCCCTTGGTTAATTTTTTTGAGAAAATTGTTTTATTTTTGATCCGCAAAGGGTTTGTACGGTCTGTTATTTTTATTTCTTCTTTTGAAGTAGTACTTTTTATTATGGCTCGAGCATGGGTTTGCCTTGGCCTTTACTTGTAGGATTTGGAAAAAGGTTTATTTACTTTGAGTCAATTTTTGGTCCTTTTGCTTTCTCTTTCCAAGTCCACTTTTGTTAGGAGAAAACGTGAAGAGTTTTTACAGGAGAGTGCTTTTTCACCAGGAGCCTTGAAGGGATCCTGTTTTTAGTTTTAGTTCAATTGGTGGACTATTGTCCATTCCTTCCAAGTCTCGGGAGAGGTTGGATGATGGAGGAATTGTATGGAAAAGGGCTTGAAGGGGTTAGCCCTTGGCTTTTGGCTCGGCGGTGAGTCTGTGCTCTGTGGCGCATTAAAATGAAAAATTTTTGTGTCCGGGAGACCTTAATACCACTTTTCTGCTTGAGTAGTTGATGATGAAAGTCTCGAGAGAGGGAAAGTCTCCTTTCGGGATCAGCTGAGAGGAATGAGGTTTCCTGGACGTGGAAAAATGGAATTGATTTCTTTCCCAGGACCACTTTTACTCGGTGATTCATGCTCTTTTGCCCAATTTTCCCCTTGTTTCCCTCAGCAATTTTGTTAAATTTAATTCAATCAACGCAAAACGGTAAACGGAAGACACAAAATGCAAAAATTGAAAATGAGTTTGGAGAAAACGATTTGAGAGGAAGTGAAAAAGAGAATTTTATGAATGTTTGCTTGATCCAAAATTTGCATCTTTGTGATTCGCAGTAAAGTAGAAATGTTTATGGTAAATAGTCTAAAATTTTTTGGTTGCGGGAAAATAAAAAAATTGACAGGTTTTGTGTAGTTTTTTTTTCAGTTTTGCGTTAAGGAAGAGTCTTAGATGTTTATGAACAGTGTGAGGAAGTGTAATGATTTTGTTTATAATTTTATAATTTTGAGCTATTTTTTGTTGAGCAAGATGAAATGAAGGGAATTAGGGATGGGATGTAATACGGGAAGGGGAATATAATTGGTTGGTATCTTAATTGGTGAAAGTTAGGAGAGAAAGAGCGGTTAAGAAAAGGGCAATTTCCTGGATTTGGAATTAGATGGTCCTGTTAATTACGTAAACTTTTCTGTGGGAGCGGTTTAATGGGCGGTGAATAAAAGTAAAGTTATTAATTGGAGGAATGAATTTTGATGGGATTTGGGTAGTGGAGGTGATGGGAGTCGAATGGCTCTTTTGTTCTGGAATGGACGAGAAAAGAAATGGTGTAGATTCAGTCGTAGTGAAAGTGAGTGAGAAAGTAAGTGGAGTTGCGGAGCGATTTGTTTGACTGACAGAGCCAATTAGAGTAGAAAATTCAATCGGGAGAGAGCTATAGAAGAAGGCAGGGGGAAAGAAGGGCCTTTTAGAAGGCGAAGGCCCTAGCTCTTTTATTTCTATTAGGAGAAGGGCCCTCTGAAATTACCCATTGAGCTCCCGGAGGATCTTGTTTTCAGGGAGAAAGGGAGCGAGAGAGACAGAGCGATTGCCATTTATTTCTTTTCTAAACTCTACCCCGCTTCTTAACTTGCCCTTTTATAGAGAGATTTCAGGAGCTAGGAGCGCTACGCTATTTTTTCTCCAATTTTCTTTGTGAGGAGAAAAAAAAACGTTTTTCGTCGATCTGCTTGTGACTCAGGAGACGCTAGAGCGTCATTTCCAAATTTCGTGGTCTTTTTTGCGAGTGAGAATATATGGGAATTTAGAAAATTGCATATTGAACTGTTTGATTTTTAAAAAATGTAACCCAAACTGCAATGTATATTTTGAAATTTAGTTTTGGTTATGATTTTTAATTTTGAATTTCCTAACAATTCGCTTTCTAGGTTTCACGGCGTTGAAAGGTTGATTTGCGAAAGGGACATAAAAATAAGTATTGAAAGTTTGTTTTATTTAGATAATGGTAACAATAATCTTAAATTTAGATGTTTTGCTTACTACGATTTTTGAGATATAAAGTTTTGCACTAGAATGTGATATTTTTAAAGATTTGGTTTGAAAATTACTCGTAATGTCGAAAGCTATAAAGTGACAACTTTTAAAAGTGTAAGTGCGCATAGGGATTTTGGAAAAGGAAGTTTTGAAGACGATTTTTGATTTTTATGGATTGGACCAGTAATTTTGAGTAGTTTGAGTAGGCCAGCGTGTGAGATTTTTAGTGTCACTTTAGTGGCTCACAGTCAAACTTAAGTTTTTGCTTTTGTCGTGCTTGCCCTTTGTGGTGGTATTTTGAGTAGGGAAGACAAAATGAGTGAAGGGAGAGTTGTAAAATAAAGTTTTTGGCGAAAGACTTTATATTCCCGTGGTTTATGCTCAGGGGAGGTACTTAAGGACCGTATTGAAGATAGGAGCGGAGAGAAAGCTTAAGATTTGTGGGGGAGCCTTTTACAGTTCTAAATGTTTTATGACCTGTGATCATTATTAGGTTAGAGGAGGAAATTGAAATGGAGCCTTTGGGGGCCCTTGAGGAAGGAGGGAGAAGAAGCCAATTCCACTTTTTTGTTTTTATTAGCACTTCCGGCCCTTCCGGCCCTTCCGGAAGAAATGGGCTGGAATAAAAGCTGGAAATTGAAGCATTTTGTGTAACGGGGTGTGACAGGGGCAACCTAATCTTTGATTAGGTTCTTATTGGAAGATGTCATGTTAAGTTGTGAGTGGAGGGGATTAATTGGGGAGAAAGCTGACTTTCTCCTTGAATTTAATAATGAATTCAAAAGCTCCAGGAGAGGGATCCTCGAAGGGATTTGTTCAAGGGGATCTTAAGGGCTTTGGTTGATTCTTAGAATAAACTGACTTGATTTTAAGCTCCAAGTAGTTTGGGAGGCTTAGCTTCAAAAGAAGGAGGCTTTAGGGAATGGATGCTCCAGTGGCGAAAATTAGCTGTTGAAAAGGCTGGAATTTAGAGAAAACTAGGTTAGAAATCGCCTTGTTCCTAACAAGTTACCAAAAAAAAAAACTTGAAATAACTCAAAAAGCTAAAATTAAAAAAATAATAAATTACTTTGCTAAATTTGAGAAGCTTTTCAATTGAATTTGCCAGCTGACGAGGTTATTTTCTGTTTTAATTAGTTGATATTGCTTTTTTTTTACAACCTGTTCAACTACTCAATGAGAAGATTTCGAGCGAATGAATTTTTTTTTAACGAAAAATTAGTTTCGTTTTATTTTGGTAAATCGTATTTGATTAGGCTTTCATTTTGAGAGAAAGCTTCTTGCTTTTCTGAAAGAAACTGTTAATTAATTTGTGCCCCTTGTGGCTCATTGACTTGAAATTAATTTAGATCGTTTGTGGGCGGCAAGGGCAAAGGAGCTCTTGAGATGACTTTTTTTTCAAGACTAATCGAGTGTAAGAGATTAAAAAGAAGGATGGAAAATTAGAAAAAAATGAAGATTTTTAAGAGAAAAATAGGAAATGACAAAAGTCAGATGCAGAAGGTAGGATGTCATTTTTTGGGGAGATAATTGAAAGGGGAAGAATTTTTTAGGAATAAAAAAAATCTAGTTTTTAAATTTGTTTGCTGTTTTTAAACAGTCAAGAATCTGAGAACTGAAAACGTAATCTGTACGAAAATCTAGATTTACGTAATTCAATAGGGAGAGGAAGGGAAACGAAAAAATGTAGTATTATGGACCATGATTTCTTTTGTCTTGATCTTCATCCTGATGATCTCCTTTGGCAGTGTAAATAATCTCCTTCAGTGAAGCGTGGTGTTGACTGTTCTTGAGTCCTTTTCTTCTCCAGCGGTAAAATTTGATTAGGATCTTTGATTTTTTTTTTGAAAATCTTTGCATGTTTTTCCAAGGAATTAGGTCCATTTTTGAAGAAGAGGACACAAAAAAAAGTTCCGGTTTTGACAGGGTTTGAAATTAGAATTTCTAATTTCCATTTCATTCTTTAGGGATTTGTGAGTAAAAAAAAAGGTCTTCGTGCTATTAGTATTCAGCCTAATACAGGAAGAAAATGAAGAGAAAAATTGTCAATTCAAGGTAACAAAATCTAAGGCATAAATGGAATTAAAGTATTCGAAAAAGTCTAATTATTTGTTTATGTAATTTAGAACAAATTCATCATATTGAAAATGTTGAACTTGTTGCAGATTTTCTTTTTGTACGATTTGTGAATTTGTAGCGTTTTTTAAACGTTTTTATTTGTGAATCTTTTAGGTCCTTTTATTTTTGGAATTAATTTATGAGATAGTTTGTAGTTTTGTGTATAATTTTGTGAATGAAGAATGGGATTGTATGAAAAATGTTTTTGGAAACCAACAATGTGAGCCTGTCATTTTTAGGCTTAAATACCCCCTTTGCACAATGGTCATAATTGCTAATTTTGTCGTCTGTAAAGAATAATTGTTGTCCTTATTTGAGCATATTTGAGTCCTACTGTGAAGAATAGGATTTTTTCCGCGAAGAAGAAGGGGTTAAATCATCCAAATAAATGATTAAATTACGTTTTTTTTCTACCTTCCACAGCGGGAGATTCCATTAATGACGGCCAACAGCCTCGGCACAGAATGGCTGAACAATGGCGATTCATTTTTGTGTAACGATTTTTTTCCCTCTCCTTTCTGCATCTACACGAAGGACGTAGTTGAATTAATTAAGAGTTAAGGAGGGGCCAATGGTCTCTTTATGGACATTTCTCTTTTCTCCCTTGATTTATTTCCGTCCATTTCCAACTCTAGCTCAAAAGTCTTCGTTCTGGAGGCCTCTTTTTTAGGCCTAGGAGATTTATTGGCGCAAGGCCCGAATTTCCCACGTTAATCAACTTTTGAGAGCCCTATCAATTTCATGGTGTCAATTGAAATGAGGCTCTGTGAGGAGAGAAGTGGGAAATTTTGAAATCCCGGAGAGATGAAAGTTGACAGTTGGAAGATGACAGGGGACTTGACATGATTTCTTGAGCTTGGTGGCAAGGCCCGGGATTTTGAAGCTCTCGCATTTTGAGCCCTTTGGTGTGACATGTAAGGCGATCAGCAAGTTGATGAGGATGAAGATGAGGATTAAGTGAGGAAGACATTTTTTCGACGAAGGCACATGAGTCGTAGATGAATTCAAATAGGGGAGAGAGAGCGAAGGACAAAAGGGCCAAAGATGATATCCGTTTCATTTGTTGTGCTGTGTGAATTTTTCGGAGCGGTTTGAGGGGAGGGGGCCCTTTGACTGAGATGAGAAACTGGAGCGAAGGACCTCTGCGTATTAGCATTTGGAGCAGGGGGAAAATGGTCCCAGATCCAAGACTAATCATTGTAATGGAATAAAGAGTGAAGGAAGATTTTGTACAGGGTTGCTACAGGGAGTTGCATAAGGGAAGAAAGTTAAGAGCGAAGTGGGCAAAATAATTTGTGTGAACCCCTTGTACTTGATGAAAGAGTAGAAGTAAGATCCCTCTTGGTTAGGTTTAAGTTACAATTTTTTTGAACGTAAAAACTCCCCCTTACTGCCCTTCAAAATGAAAAATGGCGAAGATCTAGAAAAATTTTGGGGATAAAGGAGCGGATGAGTGATGTCGAGGGATTTTTTCGAAAGGTCAGAGGTCATTTTTGGACTGAAATCGTTGGTAGTGGTGGGTGAAGGTGAAGGTGGTCACTGTGTTTTGTTTGAGCGGGGTAATTTTAAGAGGGTTCTTTCTGTTAGCAAGGAACTTTTGAAAAAGTCATTTCTTAAGGAGGGAATGCTGTTGGTGAAGCAATTGTATTTGTAATTAAATTAAGCTTTTTCAATGCTGCTCTTTAATGTCGTGAATCTTACTTGAGTGGAATTGACTTTTGTTGGGGAAAAGAACTGACTATTTTTTCTTCAAGTCGTCCGTCCCTTCTTTGTTCCTTCTAAAGTCGTTAGAAGGGAGTCTTATTACTTTAAGTGTCTTTCTCCTCGCTTCAGTGACTCGTTCTGTGGAATGCTTCAAGGATTCTTGTTCTTTTTCTAAAAATGCTCAACTTTGTTCTAAATTATAAAGAACCAGAAGTGAAGCTCTTCCCTTGGGAGAGGGAAACAGGAAATAGAAATGAAGATTTCCCGTGAATTTACAAGAAAAAAAAATATTTGGAAAAAAGTAAGCAATTGAATGGTAGAATTTTGTGGAATTTAGTATTTAGAAGAATTTTTTTTCTAAATGTTTAAAGTTGAGCTTTGGTTTTTTAAGTATGGCGATTAGGAGCTTTTAAATCAGGCAGAAGAGTTACATCTATTTGGAAAAATCCTATGAAATTTATTAAAAGTCAATTACATGGTTGATCGTTCAAAATTCCAAAGGATCTCGTAAACTATTGCCAATTAAGCGTATGTCATGCTTGAAAAAAAACTTTTTAGCAGTATTTTGAGAGTATTTGCGAACAGTATTTGAACGGTAGTTTTTGACGCTTCACGTTGTTCGGTGGAATAGTTGGGTAGCATTTGAAGCTACTGAATTTGACGATACTTTTGCAGAAATACTTGAAGCAAATTTTGAGCAGTATTTATGAAATAGGAATTGCTTCTTTCAGAAATACAGTTTTGCAAAAGTGAAAGATAAAAGAAGAAAAGCACAGGGTGAGAATGTTGGGGAAATCGAGCAGGTGAAAGACCTATTTTTGCTATTGTGTGACTAGGGCAGTTGTGCAGTTGTTTCGTTTGCATTCCGCCCCAGTTCAATGCCAACTGCCGTGGAGCACCAGTTGCTGCGTTAAGGAAGGACTTTGACATTGGTGCTGGTGCTTTGGGAGTGAAAGCATATTGAGTCCATGTGCTTTTTTTTTTATGTTGTTGAAAACAACAGAAGTGCACCTTGCACTACCGGCGTCTGGCACGGTGGTGTCGACTGCAGGCTTCGCAGTTGTCCCTACCGTGTGCGTCTCGAACATATGTGGAGGATTTATGTGTGAATGTGTAGAGGTCTAGTGGCGGTAAAGGCCGCAGGAATTTCCATCTGCATAACCGGCCTTGGCAACGGTGTGGTAAAGGTGCACTCTTGCGGATTTGCACGGTGCAGAAAGCAGGTGAATTTTGAAAGCATCATGGGGCTGGAGATCAGCTCCGGCTCAAGTTCAAAGTCGAAAAGCTGGGAATCTCTGACATCTGTAAAAAAAAATGTTGCAAATTCAAACAACTGGAGCATGTAGTTGCAATGAAATCAACTAGAAAGAGATTTTGTGCTATGTGACTCAATTTAGGGAAATGTTTCTAATACAAAATTCAGAATTTCCTATGTGAATTAATTATTCTTTCCTAAAAATGTTGCCAATTTTTGAATATTTTTCAGAAACTGACAATATTCCTCTTTTCACATAATGTGTTGACGGCTTTTGCGCGTTTCTACTAAAAAGTTTCGGTTTTGTGAAAAATTAAGTTAAGGATGCGTTGGCGGTGATTTTGTAATTTGGCAGTAAACTCTTAATTTTGGACAATGGGAAACTTACTATTGAAGTGCTAAAGTGTGTAACATTGTAATTGAGAGTGGGCGACTCAGGTGGGAAATTAGAGACTTTTAAACAGTGAATTACTGTCCTTGGGAAATGGAGTTGAATTGAAAAATGGAAAAACTAATTTAACCAACTTTGCTTTTTCCCTGTTAAGTGCTAAAAGCAGTTAATTTAATGAAGTCTCTTCAGTTTTTTTTTCTGTTAAGGTGTCAAGAGCTTTTTGGACTTTCGTGGAATGGGTAATTTTTCCTCGTCCTCTCTCCTGTCGGTGTGAGTTAGATTAATTACTGTTTTGTTTGTGATGTTATGCGGTTGGATGATGTTTAGATTTTGGCAAAAGGTTAAAATAGAATCATCTTGTCCCGAACATTTGAGAACATGGAAAAGTGGAGTTATGTTCTTTCGTGTCTTGCCATTTTAAAAAGGGTTTTAAAGCTTCTCTAAAGCTTTTCTTTGCATTTTTGTTTCGCACTTTGGATCACAGGCCAAAATTCCGCAGCGGGGAAGATGTCGTCATTGTTTAGAATGAGGAGACGGGAAAGAGACTAATGAATGACAGGACGAGAATGTTGCCCTCCCATTTTCTGCAAGCGGTTTTTTTTTCGAAGCTCTGAAAGCGTTTTTTTGAAGCTCTGAAAGCGTTTTTGGTGAAGCGCCGTTTCTTGAAGCGCTCTTTTTTTTTCAAACCTCAGCTTTCTCGTCGTATTTGTTTTGTAGATGAAGAATGAGGCGAGAGGATTTTGAAGTGAGTAATTTTGGGGCGGAGCTTTGCCGTCTTTTTTGCACTAATCAATGTCAATGGGATTGGCAGGGCTTGATGCATGAGGAGTGTAGTAGGGTTCTTGTAGTGTTAAGAGCGGCAAGTAAGGGAATTGATGTATAACGAGGTAGTTTATAGGAAGATGAAATCAGGAATGAATATGTTTTTAAAAATAGATTTTAAGCGGAGATGACTGTTGGAGGGAATGAAGATTGAAAGAGAAATGGCGACGGCGGAAGATGAAGAAGTCTCTCTGCGAATTAGGGTGATGGTTATGGGCGCGTGTTTATAGAGAATATGCCCCTTTTGTCCTC
>VYYI01000909.1:0-24223 GCA_021029175.1 Bilobella aurantiaca
TTATTCTACCAGCCAGTGCACTATTATTTGATTTTGAATTGTATAAAACATGGAAACAGAGACTCGAATATCTTAGTTATATAGTTTGTTTTAATGTATCATCAGCATTTGAAATTCCTGAACTACATGAACAGTCAAAATTAAATAGGAAAACTAATTTCGTACTTAGTATTTGGTTACTAGTGATCGTGACACTTGTAAATGCATACAAAGGAATTGTAGTTTCGGAACTCACAGCCAATCAAGGATATGGAAATAATTGGAAGAATGTATCTCAAACACAAAATTTCATTTATTATAACGCCGGGGAAATGAATTCTGTTTTTGTTGGAGAAAATTACACGTTGCCAATTTTTGATATCATTCACGGTATGCGAGGGTTTCAATGTTTTCCGAACGATGCCGATTTTATTGACGCATTGTGTAAAATACAGACTTCAGATCAACGACATAACTTAAAAAATATTTCAAGTATTTTAATAAAATCTGGATTTAAATTATCAGTTCCGCATTCAAGCTATTGTGAATTCAAAGAAGCATTGGAGCCGTTATTAAAAATTTACAATGAGAACAGGACACATTTTGCTGGTTTTATTAGTCGTAAAACAAAGTGGTCATGCCATTATTCAAAATTAATTTTCAGTAGTAAGTCATCAAGTGGTGCATTAACTCTAGGTCCATTTCCAAATTCAATGTTTATGGGCCTAGATATTATCTCTGACGTATTTAGCAAGTTAACATTTGCTGTAAACGCAACTTCTTCATGCAGTGGAACAGGATTTATCGGATACGATGTAAGGCTTGATGCATTCTTAGCCACTGTCAAACTCCAACCTACTAAATACCCAGTTTATAAAAAAGGGACGCAGCAACTTTTCATCCAATGGGAAGGCATTCAAGTCCGTACTGATTTTAGTTTAAAAACCGCTAAAAAGTTCTATGATGCTATCCAAAGATTACTTGCACATGGAATACACCAGATATGGGATAAATGGTTCTTTTACCTTAAGTTAGATCCTTATCACAATCTTATACATCGTGGAATGAGAGTGGATGATAAGTACATTCCAGTACCACTTAATTTTAAGTCAAATATATTAACGGTTTTTGTCACATATTCAGTGTGTTTAGGAATAGGAACTATTGCATTATTTTTTGAAACTATAAAAAATGGCCTAGATTAATACAAAAAAATGAACCGTTCCAGGGAAGAGTAATCCAACTGCAGCCAAGAAAATTTTAAATTTGTTGCTAGCGGTGACGCTCAGATTGGGGAAATTGCGCGATGTTTTCTTTAAATGTGTAATCTCATTTTTCTATATTCGTTGTACTGCAAAATTCACTCCTTGGGAATTTTGTAGGGCAAATTTTGACGAGAATAAACCTTTCAATCAATCAATAAATCAGTTTATATGATTCAAGGCTCAAAGTAGACGTTTGTTGTCTGTTTGTTACTGATTTAGAAAAAATCAAATTTCTGAATCAAATTTAAATTATTCTTTCCAGCACTGGATGAAATTCACTTTCTTAAAAAAAAACTTAGTTACTGTGAGGCGTTGAGATTCATCAACACCAGTACATCATAGGCTTATTCGGGGTCTTATTTGTCAAGTTTATTTGCATTAGTTTAACACGCTACTTACGTTACGTGCGTTTGCAACGGTTTATTCTCTTATTAATAAATATGATGAAACGTCACGTAAATCTTTTTGTATTTTATTTATAGAAAATCTGACTAAAGTTTCGGTTTGTACTATTATTTTGAAATATTTGTCAGAATAAATACTAGAATGTTCACTTTTTACGACAAATGAATAAATAAATAAAAGTCTATAATGCAAATGGAACTAATCTATAAATTATTTTTCCTGCTACAATTATTGTAGAAAGAATCGTAGCAACCTGGGGAATATCTGAAAAATTATGTTTATCCAAATGTAAATGGTATATAAATAAACAATCCTTGGAAGATATTGAGTAAGAACACTTTCGCAAAACTTTCAAGCCAAGATAATAAATGTTGACCTTTAACCTCCACACGAATCAAAAAGTCTATCATACACATAAGAATTAGATACTACTTCTAAGAAAAAGCATAAGCATAACTGTGCTCTTGCGTAAACTGTTCATTTAACATTTGTAACAAAAATAAAATTGCCAAAATTACCACCAATAATAACCCTCTCATAATTCATAGTATTTTCTCCCATATACTGTATTTAAATATATTTTTAATTAAAAAAAATGTGCCCAGTGTTTCTATTGGCACTATTACAACTATTTGCCGTACAAGTATCAGGTACACAATACAAATTTGTTAGTATTAAAAACCAGTTGGTCTTTTTACAATGTAATTTTTCAGGGCAAATAAAGGAAGACTCAAAACACCAAGAGCGGAGACTTGAACGATTGAATCTGGAATTTGAAAGCTGGAGCAGGGATGCTGAGAAAAGCTTGGAACCAGTACTTTTAAAAATATCTAAAAACAAGGATACTTGCGAGGGCACTGTACATGGCCTCAATGCAATACTCGACAAACTATCACTTGAACTTCACGATGCTGCTCTATCACATTCTGGACAAAAATCACCAAGCGAAAGTTTGGTTATTTTAGAAAGTCTAAAATCCAGATCGAATTCTTTAGCAACGGAAAGTGCCAATGAGAAGCCCGATCTGTGTCTCGAAGACTATAAGTTGGAGTACTCTAGATTCATGGAGAGATTAACAACCTTCGAGGAAAGGATAAAGGTATTTTTTAATTTTTTTTTCAAAATAGTTGATTTCAAAATAATAATAAATTTATTGTTTTCATATATATATAACAGAATGCACCAAGAGAAGACCCTATTGAAACATTTATCCGAAACTTGGGAATGCGAAACATGACAAATATTATAAAAACATTGCAAAACCAGGAGAATTTGACATTTTTTTTGGAAAATGTCATGGAGCACATTTCTAACATTTCAGCCCACTTTGACGCAAACTTTGACAAAATTCTGTGGCTCCTAGATGCTGGAAGCGCTGAGCGCCCATTAGTGGACACATTTACAATACTCATATTGGAGCGGCTGAAGCGCTTTGATATGCTGCAAACCTCTAAAACATTACAACTGGCGAGAGTAACATACAACAACAATGGAACTGCATCTCTACAACAACGATTTCCAAAACAAATTCAAAACCTAGTTTGGAACAAAATTAATTGTATAAGAAATGTGAGAAGTGGTTACTTTCTACGCGAAAAAGTGTATCCGCGCACGCTGCTCTACAACAGCTCTTTAGCACTTGGGCTTGTGCAGATGAATAGTGTTGCAAGCTTAAGTTGTGGGTAAGCAATGAAAAATTCTAATTAGGTTAATTTGTAACACAGTTTGTTTTTATTAATTAATTTTTTACTTCACTGTGTTACTACGTGTTTGAATGTTTCAATACGTTTAAAATATTTCAATTAATGAACGCCATATATATAGAAAAACAGTTCAGCACAACATTCAAACATGATTTTCGTTCAAGTTTATGTTGCCGACATTGTACAAATTCAAACTGTACAATTAGTGAACAATTTGTTTAGAATTCCGGTGCATTTCGTAAAAGTCTATTAACACTCCTCTTTCCATTTTGTTAAAGAACACTATACCAAACATTTTGCATTCACTTAATGCATGTCGGATAAATTTTCAGAAAAGAAAATAATGCCAGGAAATCGTGTATTGATGCATTCCGTCTATAAAAATGTTGTTTCCATTTTAGGTGGGTTTTGCAAAATATCAATAGTACCTGGAATCAGTTCAAAATTGTAAGGTACAGCGATGACGAAAAAATTTTTAGGAGTCTGAGTCACTTTTCCCGCTACGCTCTTTACCTCGGGCGTTACGGGCAAGAAGGGATCGGCTGGGAAATAGTACCAAGCAAGGTCATTGACCCGGGTAACAAAAGCAATGCCGTCCTTGACGACATTGCATTTGAAATTCGAAGCAAGACGCACACACTTTGTCAAATCCAATCGGTAAGCCGTGCCCAAGGCGTCGCAGAAGTATTACTCAGAAATCTAACAACTAATGCTGGAAATGACTGCAAGTGGACTCTAGTAAATATGCAATAATTATACGTTTTGCGCTTCCAACTTAATTGAGAATGACATAAAAAACTGACTTAATGTTTATTAAGAATCTTGCTAAAAGCTAAAATTAAGTAATATTAAGTTTTTAGCAACAATTAGGAAATGTTTGATTTCGAGTTTTCTGTACTTTTAACGCAATAAAATTAATTTTTAATATATCTATTTATAGGTCTAGATGTTTATGTTGTTAAATATGGTGATAAATAAAAAATAATGAAGACACATTTATTCATTTAATGTTTATTGTACCTTGTAAATTACAAATTAATATTACAAATTTCTAGGAATTTGCTCCTGCAAGTTTAGTTTCGCAATCTTTTATTTACGTTCCTAGAAAACATTATATCAGAGACACGAGGTTAAAGCCATGACTTTATGATATAAAATTATCAATTCAACTTCTTACTGAAATTACGTCATTACCATAACCGTGCTGCTTGTGTGTCCAAATCTAGCATAAACAAACCAAACCCTGCTAAGAAAGCACAGTGACTTTACAGTATTTTAGAACATTGCAATAGTGGACAGCATACGTCAAAATGAATATATTCTTCCAAATTCTATTTTCAATTGTTGTGCACCAAGTCACCCGCCTTGCAGGTTTTTACTACATTTTTTCTTATCTCACTATATTACACAAAAAATCCGAAATTGTAGGCTAAATATTATCTCAATCCTTTTTAAAACAACGTTAAGTCAGTAATAGACCTTGATAAAAAAAATTATAGTAAACAAGCTGTAAGCCTTTTGTCATAAAGATTAAATCTATAGAGTAAATATATTTATTATATATATTTAATGTTCAATTTAAGATGGAGGAAGATATGACAAGGCTTTCAAATATTGTGATTCATAGTGAGTGTGGGTACTGTAAATTTTTAATTAATTAAATATTTCTTTCCTCGTTTGTTGGGCTTAAAAATTAAATAGTAAATATATACTATGCTAACAAACGATTTGTAGCAATTGAATTGTTTTTTTTGTTGGTTACAGCCTCCCCTTCGGAAGATGTGTTAAATGAATGGCAAAAGCGGCAACAAGAAGTGTTAGAAAATCGTCTTGGAAATTGGGTCAATGATTTTTGTACTCAATTTGATGCAAAAATTATCCAACTTGAACCAAATTTTGAAAACGATGGATGTACCAAGCTGGGAATTGGATTAGGAGAACTATTTAAGAAAATTAATTACGAAGTGAACTCCTTGAAACAATCACTCAGGGCAACTAAGTACAAAAGAACGCTTAACATAACTTCAAGTTATTTAGAAAGCACAGTGAACTTTCTTCGAAGGCTGCAATTCATTAGTGGCGAAAGCACCTCTGAAAAGACGAGTACATGTATCTATAAATTTCGGCATGACGTTGAATACCTCACCCAACAAGTTAAATATACACACAGTGCACTCCTCGTGAGTATTACGACCAATTCATATTTATAGTTATTCAAAATCTCTTACGCTGATATTTGCTTTTATGAATTGTAAAAACCAATCAAAGTATCTCATATAAAGTAATTAACATCAACAAGTAAAAACTCCTCCTATCAACAGCCACCCCATAAAAAAAATTAAAAAATGTACAAACAACTTTTTCGAGTTTATAAATAATTATTTCTAATTGTTTCAGGTAGAAATAATATAGCGCCTTAAAATATCAATCTTTTTTCAGGCTGATTTGAAAAAATACAAGGCAATTGAATTGGCTCAATCCATCACTGAACAAAAGCTGGACTCAATAGTTGAGCTTGAGCAAATGGAACAGCCGGAACTAGCAACAGTTGTTGACAACCTACTACACAATTATACAAGATTTCGACCTTTTTGAAGCAAATTTCATACACTTTCGATGGCTTCTAGCAAATATTGGACCTCGAGCTCCAACTAGGCAAATAATCGCCCTAGCTTTCAACAAACTACTTTATTCTCGCTTACGGCCGGGTTATGTAACGGAGCTTGCGTACTACGCTCACTTGAACAACGTATCACTGGATGGAGTCCCGAATTTCCCGTCTCAATTAAAATATCTATATACACAGCCAGCCAAGGCAATTGTCAATGTGAGAGATGGTCGTGTTATGTTAGAAGAAAGTATACCAATTGCCAATGAAACCAAGGTTCCGTTGAAGCTGGCATGGCATCAAATGAATAATTACACGAATAATGAGTGAGAAATACTTTCAATACCTCTCTCACTTCTAAAGCGTAGCTCAATTTCGAATTAAAATGTCTTAAAACAATTTTTTGCAACCTTTTAGAGAGGGCAGATGAATCTAAGAGCAGTTGCAATTCCAAATTTTTATAAAGTTCATGACATATGATGAATTCTTTGCAGTTCTGTCTATTTTGTATTATTTCAAAAATTGCTCAGTTTTGTGCGTGCTACCGCATGAGACAATATCATGAACCAAGCACGCAAAAAAGTATTTTTTTAAAAATTATTTAAAAAAAATGTGTTTTGAAAAACTTTTGAAATATTGTAATAATTTACTTTGTTTTGTGTTTTAATTTTATGCAGGATGAAACACTTTTATTTGAAAGTTCTTGGTTTTACGTTTCTAAATTTCTAATCAAGTAATATGAATGTTGCAGGTGGAAAATCCAAATGCCGAACGACGTTTTGTACCAGCCATTTTTCTTCAGACTGCAACGAAACATTATCGGATCGGATGAGGATTGGTTTCTTGAAATGAATGATTCAAATTCAGTTTTTCTAGATTCAGAAATGTCTACCAACACATTTTGGGAGATTTATCCAAAGTGGAATATGGCTAGAACAGACGTCATATTTACGTTAGCACCTTATACCCCTAGTAGGAATATTGTTTACTTATGCGTACCAGTAGTAAATGGCACTGAAAAAATTAGCCTTGTAACTGAACTACATGATGCCTGGACGGACAAATGCTTCTGGCAATTACACTAACTTTTAGTCTATTTTATTTATTTAGTGAATAAATGAAATCATCATTTGTATATATTTTAGTATATTAAAATTAACATAACCTGGATTCGTGTTAAAATTTGATATGTTAACATGTTGTAAAAATTTTAATAAATAGTAGAGAATTTGTGTAAAATAAATACAGCGTTTGTTTGACCTAGTTTATTGTTGTTGCAAAATTAAGCAATTTATGCACACACAAAATTATCACTTTAGCATCAGACTCAACAATTAACTAAATTGGTAAAGTCAATTATTCAGCACGTATTACAGTATCAAGTCATCTAAGTAAAATAAATACAAGTTCAATTAATGTTGGGATTTGTCAATTTGAAAAATTACATATACATAAAATTGATCGTTTTGTAATTGCAATCAATCACATACAGTAAGGACCACTAAAATGTATACAACTAATTGTAAACAATTTACTTATTTTTTTAAATTATGAAGGGGCGTTTGTACCTTAATTTGTAAAAATTTTAATTCATGCTAATTTTTTCAAATTTCTCAAATTAAGTGTTCAACATTCTCTCCGTCGCTTGCAAAGCAATATCCCAATTGATCTTAGCACTTGCTGAAAATTGATCCAACCCTTAGCAACGAGCGAGCGAGCGAATTCGCTTCGATTTGAGAATAAAATTGTTTCATTTTTAGTTCTATAGTATTAGTCGTAATTAGCCCTCCATAATCAAGTCACAATTGCCAATAATCGGGGTGTATACTTTTTCGTGGTCCTCACTTTATATGATGGTGAAACATAATTTTGCAATCGAGCAAAGCGTAATTTACGTAAGTTTCATAAATTTGTTGTACTTCTTAGAAATATCAATTCACCGAAACGGAGAGAAGGCAAAATGCAATTCCACGTGCAATATTGTCAAGTAGTGTGAGCTTCGCCTCCTAAAAAAATTACAAATTGTATTTATTGTAGTGATTACTATACTAAAAATGCCGGAAAACACATTGCATATTTCAAATATTTCAATGTTTCAAATGCAAAAACGGTTATAATTATTGTTGTTATATTACACTAACCCCTTCCATATGATAGAAACCCCCAATGGTGCACCTTAGCCTCGGGAGAGACAGAAGCGTTTTAGTTACGAATAGATCGTTTCCAATATGCTTTTGACGTATCATTGCGCGCTTCATATTTGTGTTAAACGCTGACGAGATATTAAATACGGCTGACATTAGTAGGGCAGCTGGAACCACCATCATTGTAAAGTTAAAAAAGTCAAAAATAAACAATCCATATACAGCGATGTGTAACGCCCTTCGTAGGCGTATGGCAGCAAAGGCGGATACAAATATGCACAATATGATACACAATTTGAAGGTTGGTAGAAAGATGGAGCCGTATACAATGTTGTGAAGTTGATTGAAAAGTTGCATGGCCCGATACACTTTGATACATCGCAATTCCAAATGGCCGATGGAAGGCCACTCTACACTAAAATTATAATGATAATTATTTGTTGTTTATATTATTTGATTGTATATTAATATATTATTTAAAATTGTTGATGAATCTTTTATAAGCATCTGTCACTTTAGCAAATAGAAAGCAGTGTTCCAAGAGACAATGTTACCTGGCTTTACGTAACCAACTCTTGAGCGTAATTATTGAAGGAATGAAGGTGCCGAGAATTACAGCACTATCACATCCAAATGCAAAAGAATAAAACACGGCAAGAATGGCATAAATAGCATGCGTAAATACGGAATTTAGCAATGCAAAGTTAACGGCGTAGCCAAGTATCAGTGAAGTAACTCCGCCGCAGACGGAAACGCAAACAATTGCGAACGCACAAAACCTCGCTTGTCTCGTTGCTAAAGTACTTTCGTGTAGAAGTGACGGCGTTAAATATGGTTCTGTTGTGTTTCAAAACACGACTTTATGTAATTTGCAAAACAAGTTTAACGACGTATTCAGATTGACTTACCAAAAGTTTGACTAGCGCAGAATATATTATTAACAATTTGAGCCAACTCTTCGTCATAGAACATTATGGTAAATCGAAATGAAAGTATTGCAACACAAGATATAATGAGATATATGGCAACTATCTTAAGTGATATGGATTTTGTTGTAACAATGCCCCAGCAGCACAGAACTGCATTCAAGCAATATAGTGTTATTGATACTTTTCCAATATATCGTGCTCCATCTTCATCACTTACTACTTCTAGCCTTGCTGATTTTTTTGAAAAATTGATTTCAGCAAATTTTAACTTTGCTACAAATGATAAGCAGTTTCGAAGAAAAGTTAACTCGTAGTTGGTAATCATTTTACGGTAATGAAAGGCTAACGCAATAGTCGGAACGCGTTTATATAAAGGCATTTAAAGATCGGCAATTAAAATTTCGACCAAGTAATTTTGTGATAAAATCTCTAAACGTCCTTAATTATTGACTGCTGGTATACTGTCGGCGTTATTCTACTTAATTACATAAGTGATTTTGTGTGGAATATTATACCGTGTTTTAATGTTTAATAATTATAGGTTCAGCACTTTGAAAATATTGTCATTAGAGAGACATTAATTCGCACTAATAATAATTTTGTAATTGCAAATGGATATAATTTTACTGACCTACATAATCTTTATATAAATGTATACAAGCCTATTATTAAGTTTTGAATGTTTAAAAAATATTTCTTCCAACCCAAAATAAGATACTTTAACAGCTAAATTATCCAGTTGTCATAGTACATGTCTTTTTCGTGTGCGTGAGTCCGTCCTTCCGTGTTTAGCCATTGCACTTCAACACTAGTTACACTAAAAAACAAACTAAAAATGCATATAACTAACTAGATATAAATTTGCAAACCAAAACAACCTCCCCAATTTTGCAAATAAAGTATGTGACGAAGGGAGCAAAATGTCATGCTGCCAATGTTATCCATTGCGTTGGCGAGGGCCTCTTACTCGAGAGGCCCAATAAACTCTCTGCTATGCTCTACGTCACTGTGTGGTTTTATAGCCACAAGTAATATAGAGATACGGAGATTATAAATAAATCCCTGCCTGAGGTACGACGTGAGAAATTTTGGTTCTCAGAATATTTGAAAAAAAAGTACACCCAGTTTGAATTGGACTAGTTCCAATACATCACAAGATTCTTTGGTCTATTGAAATTATTCAGTTTTAAAACTATTTCAAAATTTTCAATTCAAAAACTGTTAAATTTTAATGGCGTCGAACTTTTGCCGAACTTTAGTAAATAACTGGAATATCAGCATACTAAATCATGTTGCTCATGTCCTTGGCCAATATTTCCATCGTTGAAGCAATTTTTTATTTGAAACCCCAGATTTTGACCAATATAGTTGTTTATAATAATATTTCAGGTTTTCTTTTCAATAGTCAACAGCAAAAAAAGACGACTGTTATTGAGGGTTCTTTGATATGTTATTGATAGAAGTTGGTGAAATGCCCCAGGAACTCTTATTTACAAGAACGGCAATTATAATTCTTATTAAATTTTTTTTAAATTTTTGGTTTGAACAAGCTGTGTCGAGTTTACAATGTGTTTGTTGATTTAGAATTCAAAACACCGAAACGTAGTCCTATAACTCATGATGTGAAATAGAGGACATATAATCAAAATTTCCTTAATTACTCAGTTCAATGGTAGTGGGAAACCTTAAATCAATCAATCCATTCATTTCGAGCGTTTAGTAGTAAGCAAAAATTTTAGCACGGGCGAGACTAATAAATATTTCTTATTTGACAAACTATATTGTATACAATTCTTTATCCAATTTGCGTTTATACAATGTTCTGTCTAATAAGATGCCTAAACAGGAACGGATACGGATAGTTGCAATCCAGCAGCAAGAGACACGGAACCAATTATACTTGTTCATGAAAAAATATACAGTATAATAACAATATAACAACTTCCTTATCCCCTACACAAATCTCGCCATTCAACGTTCCACCTTTTCAATTTTTTTCGATTTTTTATTGTAGTGTCTCCCCAAACAACTAACATTTACTCATTTAGCAAAAAAGCAGTTGCCTCCATGATAATTTTTTTTACTTCTCATTCAAGTAATCCCGCACCTTATTAAATTGTCCTATTTCCAGAACATAGACGCTTTTCGTCCTATGGCACTTTTTTATTGGCCGGATCAGGATTCGATCCCAATTTTTCAAAAAAAAATTTCAAGGGTTAAACCTAGACATTTAACAGAGGAACTTAAACCTATTAAAACGTCATTCATCTTCAAATAAAAGGCTCCAAACTTATCTCGGCTTATTTTACTGCCGAAAACTAAAACTTTTGTTTAATCAGTGTTTATTAAGAGGTCATTATTAGTGATCCACTGTAACAACTGGTTCATTTCTTCATTAATTGAACTAATAAGTTCTTCCTTCTTGACCCATTCACCTAAAAATACTAAATTAGTATCGTCAACAAAGAATTGAATTTTAGCAGAATGTAAAACACTTTCAATGTCATTAATAAATTAAGGGAAAAACAATGGACATAATAGACTTCCCTGTATTACACCCGTCAGACTTACCAGGAGTTGGTCTGAAGTGCACAAGAGCTAAAATTTCGAAACTTTGCTATTTTAATACATATAATTAAAAACGATTTTTAAATATAGTATGAAATTTCAACGCTCAAAATTTTGGAAAAAAATTTTTTTGATGCAAATTTTTGAAATTCTTATGGAAGTTAACGTGCAAAAATTAAAGAGTTACGCTTGCCCCCCTTCTCAAAATTTGCAATTTCTGACAAAAATTTGTTTCCCCAGTTTGGTTCCGGGAATACAACTTATGTATAGAATCTCACACGATTGCTGCGCTTTGTCTGACCTTGGTTAACCTTCCCAATGACAAGGGTAGTTCAAAAAGTGTATTTGGTGACCTTGACATGTCATGGTTTGACCCGTAGTGGTCACGAAAGGTCAAATTTGGTTCAAAGGCTTGTAGGCTATCCCATGAAAGGTAATGACAAAGGGAGTTCAAAAACTGTATTTGGTGACCTTGACATGTCATGGTTTGACCCGTAGTGGTCACGAAAGGTCAAATTTGGTTCGAAGGCATGTAGGGTATCCCATAAAAGGTAATGACAAAGGGAGTTCAAAAACTGTACTTGGAAAACTTGACATGTCATGGTTTGACCTGTAGAAGTCACGGAAGGTCAAATTTGGGTCAAAGGCCTGTAGGGTATCCCATGAAAAGTAGTGACAAGGGGAATTCAAAAAGTGAATTTGGTAACCTTGATATGTAATGGTTTGGCGTGTAGAGGTCACGAAATGTCAAATTTTGGTCAAAGGCATGTAAGGTATCCTATAAAAGGTAGTGACAAGGGGAATTCAAAAAGTAAATTTGGTGACCTTGATATGTCATTGTTTGACCTTTAGAGGTCACCAAATGTCAAGTTTTGGTCATAGGCATGTAGGGTATCCCCTGAATGGTAATGACAAGAGAGTTTCGAAAACCGTATTTGGTGACCTTTGAAATGTGATGGCTTGACCTTTAGAGGTCACCAAAGGTCAAGAAAGAATCCGTCTTCATGAAGAGAAAAGTTTGTTTTTTAATCGTTTCGTTTCCCGGAAAAAAACTAAAAGTAAAGGAAAAATCAATCCTAGCATTAGGACATAAGGATTTAAACAAAGAATCACGTCCTAGAAGTGCAACTTGAGTGCAACTGTTTGTTTTGTCCATCTGTGCACGCATAGCTCCTAATAGCAAAATCAAATATTCACGTCCATAAAAATATAATAATAATTTACTGCGGAAAATCTTAGGATAAGTTTAAATAAGGTTGAATAGTTTGTCTACCTAAATATGTTTTCAAACTTAAATCGTTCTTCAAGTCTGCAAAAAAGACTCGCAAAATACGATACAATGTTGAACTGCAATAATGTGTTGAATATATTAATATGAAGTTTAACTAATTTAGTTAAATTAATAACACATTTTAGTTATTTGTTATTGAATTGGATATAGATACAAATTGAATGCCAACATTAATTTAAATATTACAGAGCTAAAAAATTTCGTATTAAATGTCTACGCCTCGTGGAGTTGTCTTTTTTGAAAAATAAAAAAAACCACAGCAGTTCAATTTGAATTATTCAACGTCGAGAAACATAAAAATTTGTTGAATTTTCGAAAAAAAAATTTGAATATTTTTTTTCAAGCCTAGTTTTATCGGCCAAGGGGTCAATAGTGACCTGGAACGGTGACCCGCAGAGAAAAAATATATAAAGAAAAGCTATTCAGTTTTGTATTCTGAACAACTTTTATATAGGTAATTTTTGAGCTTATGAGGGAAAAAAATCCCTTAGGACTTAGGGAAATTTCAATCGACCATGTAGCTACGCCCCAACCCTTTCAGCGGATACCATACATGCTGACCCAAATTTGACCTTTGGTGACCTCTACAGGTCAAACCATGACATGCCAAGGTCACCAAATACAGTTTTTGGTTACCAACTACCCTTGTCATTGGGAAGGTTAACCAAGGTCAGACAAAGCGCAGCAATTGTGTGAGATTCTATACATAAGTTATTTTATTCCCGGAACCAAACTGGGGAAACAAATTTTGTCAGAAATTGCAATTTTGAGAAGGGGGGCAAGCGTAACTCTTTAATTTTTGCACGTAAACTTCCATAAGAATTTCAAAAATTTGCATCAAAAATTTTTTTTCCAAAATTTTGAGCGTTGAAATTTCATACTATATTTAAAAATCGTTTTTAATTATATGTATTAAAATAGCAAAGTTTCGAAATTTTAGCTTTTGTGCACTTCAGACTAACTCCTGGTTAGTCTTACTTCAGACAATAAAATTGCATTCAGTGAATTGGCGTCTTTCCAAAAAATAATAACGAAGCCAAAAATCTCACACCGAGTAAATTTTGGTAAGTTTTTGCATTAATTTTTACCTGCTAACACTAGGAAATTCATTTTTAAGGTCAATGCTTACAAGAATACAAATCTTTCCTTCAAGTCAATTCCTTCTTTATACAATTACTCGTCTTAATTATTGCATGTTCTGTAGAATGTTGATTTCTACAGCCAAACTGGTTTTTACTTAAGAATTAGTTTTTGTCAAAATGTTAAATAATTTTATTTGCGTACAATTTTTTCAGAAGTATCATTAGGAAATGTGATATACATATAGGTCTCAATTGACGCATTTGTTTTGGTTGGTTACATTTTGGAATTGGACATATACGAGTTATTAATAACATCGATGGAACTTTACCACTTAGAAAAATTTTGTTACACAAAGATTTCAGTTCATTTAGAAAATTTGGAAACTTTGTTAATATATTGAACATGTTTTGTAAACACCCGAAGTTTCAGCGGGGAAACTCTATTTTTGATACGTTTCCAAGCCGCTTTAAAGATTTCTAAGGCGCTTTTTTTTTGCATAGAAAACTCTGTATAATGTGGCCAGCCCTCCCAATCCACTACCGATCCCGACAAAAATTAATTTTGAGCTCTTTTTGTAAATAATCTTCAAAAAAAATTGTTGAGTTGAGTTTTTCAAATTTTTGTCTCCAAATTATTGAAAACCTTATTTTGCCACTTTATTTTGAGTTAGAATTATTCATGCATTACAAACTAACAACACGTATTATTTTAAATAATTCTAGTAAATATTCTAGTAAAGAAATTGTGTTCCATATTATATTAGTTGCTGGTCTGCGCAATGACAGAGTCGACTAAATTGAAAGTGAAATGAATAGCAAACTAATTTGTTTCAAAATTTATTCGACATAATTGACGAAAAGGCAGCAAGTAAATGTTAATTGATGACTCTAATATTTAACATGGTAACTTTTCGGGCAGATGCCTGACTTCAGATAAGGCGACCTAAATGGTGACTTAGAGTAACCACTTCTAACATGGTTACCACATGAATTTGTGTGTTAGTCACTTATTTGACAACGCTATGAGTCCCGGTTATTGCTGAAGTAGAGCGTTTCACTATAGAAAAATTGGAGCTAAAATTTTTTCTCAATTTTACAATCGCTCAAAACTCCAACTCAACCACGCTGTTGCTGCATGTTGAGTTGGAAGGAAAATTAAGACTGAAATTTCTCCCTGCACTTCTCTGCAGTCATGCCTGACATGGGGTCACCGAAGGGTAAAGATGTGACTAACGTGACTAACAGACAAATTTATACGGTTACCACGTTGAAAGAAATTAAACTAAAAGTCCCCATATAAGTCACTTATCCCAACTCGAGCATCAGCTCAAAAAGTTACCTTGTAAGCTGGAAAACTCAGTTTCAAAGATAATATACCAATGACTGATAATTTTGTTCTAGTATATAGGAGAAGAGGTGTTAATAGATTGCCGTACATCGCCATATTATAAGATGTTTACGGTGTAACTTATGTAATGTTTGTGTTGCTAATTATTATGCCGAGTATGACAACAGGCAGAATGCAATGCCGCGTGCAATGTTGTCAAGCAGAGTTAGCTTGGCTTCCTGTGAGAGCATAAATTATAATATATTTCGTCATACGTTGTAGTTATAATTTGTTATAATATTAATATGTATTATTTTTTAATTGCACTAACCCCTTCCATGTGATAGAACCCTCCGATTGTGCATCTGAGCACTGGAAGGGAGACTAGAGATTTACTCACAAATAAATCTCTTCCTTTCTTTCTAATCATTGCATGTTTCATGTTTGTATTAAATTTTGAGGAAATGTTGAACACGGCTGACATTAGTACGGCTCCTGGAACCACTACCATGACAAAATTGAACAAGTCAAAAAAAAATAGTGCGTACACTGCAATGTGCAGCACTTGTCGTAGGCGTATGGTAGCATAGGCAGAGAGAAAGATGCACATAATAATACAGGATTTAAAAACTGGTAGAAAAATTGAACCGTATACAATGTTATGAAGTTGATTGAAGAGTTCCATTGAGCGGTAAATTTGAATACAGTACATTTCCGATTCCTCGTAGTTCAAAGGCCACTCCAAGCTTAAAGCAAATATTGAATTTGACATTAGTGTCGATTTTCAAGCCGTATTTTTAAAATTTGCACAAAATTGTGATAGCAGAAACGCACAGAATAAACATTAAATTGTAATTAATTAGGATGGTCTAGAGATTATAATAAAACGGAACTTTACTAAACTTCGGTTGCTCTTGCAACGCCAAAAAATGTCAGCATACTTTCCTTAAAAAAATTTAAATGCGCAGTGCGTTTAGGTTTTACTGAAATAATTCCTACTATGCAATTGTCAAAGCAAGTCGTGAATATTTTTACCTTGCTTTTCGTAACCAAGTCATTAATGTAATGACTGACGGAATAAATGTCCCAACAATAACTGTAATATCGCATGCAAATGAAACTGAGTAGAATACTAACAGAATGGCGTATATAGTACGTGCTAAAGCTGAATTTAGCAGAGAATAATTAATTATAAAACCTTGTAAAGATGTTACTGCTCCGCATATGGAAGTGCATACGATTGCAAAAGCATAGAATTTTCCTCGTTTTGTTTTTATGGCTTCTCCTCGAAGGTATTCTGGCGGTAAATATTGTTCTGAATTTTTTTAAAATAATGTTTTTTTTAATTTAACCAACTTTACAATCTTTTTTGTTAATATTCTCTTAAATGTTTAAAAAATAAAGCTTAAATAAATGTAATTACATATTCAACTTAAATAACATTTAAAATTTTATATTCCTCACCAATTGTTTTACTGATGCAGAAGATATTATTTGCAAGTTTGGCTAACTCTTTGTCAAAGATCATTATAGTTAGTCGAAATGAAATAATAGCTACACACGAGATTATGATGTACATGGCAATTAACTTTAGTGCTATTGATTCGGTAGTAAATATTCGAAGGCAACAGAGAGGTATATTGCAGCAATAGAGTAGTAATGATATTTTACAAACGTGTCGTGCTCGATCGTTTTCACTTACTGTTTCAAAACTTGCTGTAGTTTCGCTAACTTCTATTTCAGCACATTTCAACCTAGTTATAATTGACAAGCATTTATGTAAAAAATTTAACTCGTAATCGGTAACCATTTGAATGATGTTGGTAGACAAACCAAGTGGAGAAGCTCTGACGCCGCTGTTTTATATAAGGGTATTTAATTATCGGACGTGGGTGAATTTTTGAAACTAGTAATTTTGTGAGATAAAATCTCTAAATGTTGTTAATTAGATTTAATTTGCCTGGGCGCGAATGGTGGTTTGATTTTATTAAGTAACTAGTTATTCATTAAAAATGTAATGCTATATTGGTTGTTTTATAATTTTATGTTATCCAAATTTTCGATTCGAACTTGCTGTAATAGTACTGGTAGATTTTCAATTTAGAAACGTCTGTAATTTTGCAGCCTATTATTTGGCTGATCTGCATGCTAATAAAAAAGAGCCGTGGAGTAGCATATAATATTAAATTAGTGCAAATTGAAATTTTTTGAAACAATGTGCTATGAAAAATTATGTAACTCAACACTACCATACTACTACATTCTTATTGTGCTGCTGTGCTGGTGCCAGGATTAGATCTCGGCACCTACCCAAGTTAGGACAAGGGTCCTAACCCCACGGACTACAAGGGGTTAGGAAGTGGGAGTGGGCAATGAAGCCAAATATTGCATTGCATACAATCCAAAAGTGCTATAGCTTAACAAAAACTCAATTTGTTCATGGTAGTTCTAATCTATATGGAAATATGAGAAGTACGGAAGTTATTCAATGGTGCACTATTTTATAAAATTATACTTAAAAACAATTTAAATGAAAATGACGACTTCTCTGAGCCGTAATTACTTATCGAGACTTATCAAAATTTCATTCAAGTTTGGTTCTTTTAACTAAAAACGTTAAACATTATATTTTTTTCAAATTTGAATAAAAAGGCTGGCAAATATTACTGAAGTAATCCTGATATTTCCGTTTATTTGTTAGTTTTTTCAATTACTCATAATAATCCAAATACTATTTGTAAAATGTAAGAGTTAAATAACAGGATAATATTTGGGCAAATTTCCAAATGGGTCAAATATATTTTTAGGCAAGTAATGTTCCTTGTTTTCGGAATTTTCTGAGACATATACCGAATACATGCCTTTGTCCTTTCTAGGTTTAATTTTAGATGCGTAGTAAACGATGACATCTAGTAGAAACCGAATGTCCTGTTTTGTCAAAGCTGAACCCATCATAACAAACTTTATGAATGACACGGTGTCAGTTCCGTCAGCCTTGCGACGACTTTGTGTTATAAAAGATATAATTCCGTTCTTCACAAATTCCTTTTCGATGGCAAATGTGTACTGGAATAAGGAAACCATAACTGTTTAATTAGTATATAAATTTTGTGAGTAATTATTTTGCGCATAAAATAGTAATACAAAAACAAAACAAAATTATATTATATAAGTATTATTATATAATATACTCATATTCTAATTCTTACCGAATCCATCGACATTTTCCACTCTGGCGAGTTTCGATCTACTCCTGGTGTAAATTTTGGGTTTAGTTCACGTGGTATTAGCCTGAAGCAGACGTTGGTCAAATCAAAATTATCAAGTACAAGTTCATAGCCTTCATTATCGCGACGACGTATTTCAGAAATTAGATAGTCCTTGTTGCTCATTATTTTATTTACGTGTGCCTCCAAGCCCTCACGCCCCTGTAACAAAACGAAAATGAAAAGATACTTTCGCTTAACAAGTAGCATGCCTGTAATCGCAATTTTCAATTTGAAGTGTATAACTTTATTAAAGTATTAATTATTATTAATGACAATTAGCAAATTACTCACTTTGAAGTCTTTATTACCTTTGATTTCCAAAGTAACCAAAACTTAAATACGTTGTCTCTTTTATCCAGTTGCACATGTCTTCCAATTAGGTTTAGGTTTGAGCTTACTTTCAAATCAGGCTCTTCTTGACTTTCGCCTTTTAGTGAAAATACTTTTCTAAATAAGCCCTTGTACGGAGTTATTAGAATTGTGCACACCATTGTAGAGCCCATTAATTTGTGTAAGTCAGCTCCCCATGAATCCGTTCTGAAATCAACAGGTTGAATTCAATGTTTTTCATAAAAACATGCATTAGCGATTCATAGTTCGAAATAATTCTCCAATGTCGTTCAATAGCAACAAATTTCTAACATGGTTGAGAAGGGTGGCAAGGGAAACAATATATTTAATTTGGAAGGAAAAAAAAATGTTGTTGTTATCAAATAAATGTAGTGTAGTTCTACTCTATTGAACGATATGAATTATGTAGCACGATTTGTACCGTTCGATTCCTTTAAATAGTCCCATATGCCTATCAGACAATACTGCTAAACCGCCAAACATTCCATCAACATGACACCAAATGTGATACTTTTTACAGACATCTACAATTGCGTCAACGGGATCTATGGCCCCGTAGACTGTTGTACCTTGAAAAAAATTGATTTTTTAAGAATTAGTATTTCAGTTATTGTAATTAACGTAAGTCTATTTAATTAAATAAAAACGGAGTGTGCGTAAATGGAGGTGGGTATGGAGAGGAGATCGTTTCACAAACCCACCCTCATTTTAGCAATGAAGGATATGTAATTAAAATGATTGTATTGTCATTTCTACCTGTAGTTATGACTATCATAAGTGGAACGTTGCCTTCTCGAAGTGTTGCTTCAATAGCTTCTATTAGATTTTGCACCTTCATTTGCCCAATCTCGTTGGATTCTATTTCAACTGTGTTGTTCTGCCCAATACCTTGAAAAATCACATAAACACATCACATTTGAGGTATAATTTTACTTTACTATTTTTACTTTTGCACGGTTCTTGTTACACCAGTAGCTAATTAGGATTAACGTAATATGTATTTCAGTACTATAAATTTCTTAAAACTTGTACCACTTCACTCATTTGAGTTTTAAACATATTATTGGAAGATATTGTCACGACCACGATGCCAACGACCTCGTCGACACCGTGGACGCGACATCACTAGGTTAAGTCACATTATTCGCAGACATGTGTCTGCCTAGTCGTAGTTCTTATCAGTTTGTCATGTTTGTACGCCGTAGAGTTCGTTGGTCTGCTCGACCTTGTCCTTGACCACTGCTATAAATAGCAATGGCCGTGTAGTTAGTCTGGTGAGTCGTCAGTCATCGTTTGTCTTGTCCAGACCTCTGGCCTATGGCCATGTCACGCCTTACCCCACCTTGACCTTTGTTGACCCCTAGTCATAGAGTCATGCAAATAAACTTATTTGCATTCGTCAGTCGTCATTGCCGTTGTCCATTGCCAAGCAAGTAGGCGAGTCGGCTCCGCCAATTGAGCGCACCACCCACAGCACAGTCGACCCCGCCGAGAGTTCACGGTGGCACAGGAGGTGCCCGTGACAATATATTATGTTACCTTGAAAAATCGCTCCTTTTTTAGTAGAATAGTGTGCATCTTTGGACAAATATATTACAAACTTCTTTCCTTTCAAGCTTCTCATGCCTTGTTCTTTGAATAGTTTGCTTTGCAATTTGTACTTGGCAAGAGCAATAGGTATTTGATTTGCCATGGAACCCCCATCAGCTATCACTCCATCCCCCTCTTTTCCAAACACGCGTTTTGTCATTTGCATAATTATCTCTTCCTCCATTAATACAAAGGGAGCAGAACCATCGGAGTAGGATATCATCGGAGTGTTCAACACTGACGTAATTAAGTCAGCAATGTACGTATATGGATCTAATCTGGTACAAACAATAATCAAAATTTGGTATTATTTCACAAAATTTTGATACAAAACATTAGTTTCCTAGCTATTTATTTAGGATTCAATTCTGACTAAATAAAATTTGAAACCTTTAAAAAGGCTTAACGCCTAGCCTAACAATATTAAATAATTTGTTTGGGGAAAAATCCAGTGGAAAAACTACACACATTAGGACGGAGGCGACCGTGGGATTCGAACCCACGAGTGTGGAGTGTGTAATGCACTAACCACTAAACTGCGGCGGCTGCCCTGATTAGATAATATTAGGAAAAAATAAAGAAAGCGCGACTCGTATAAAAATAAATAGTATTGTTATGAAGATAAATATAAATAGTTTCTTGATTTAATTGCAATACCTTTATAATAATATAACTTACATTACGCTATAGCAAAGTAATCATATTTTAGTAGGGCATACCCAGCCGTTAGTTGATAGATTAAGTAAGGATGAGCCAAGTGAGGCGAATAAGTGATCAGAGACTCGAACGCCTTCAACAGCTTTGGAAACACATCTTCATACTCATATGGAAGCTTAAAATCAAATGTTTTTGGGTTTTCGAAGAATTCAACTTGTTTTAAGTCGGTACACCGTTCTTTGCGGCTAAAAAATATTCCCTTGTCGAAAGCGAGTTCTAGAATCTCTCGCATAAACTTTCCATAAATATTTTTTAGCGGATAAGTTGGAAGTTTGAGTGTGCTACTTTCCCCTTCTTCGGCAGGTGGTTCGTAGATTTTTGGCAGGCTGCCTGCTTCACCTATTAGGGCAATTGTATCGGCAACAAACTTGATATCTTTTTTGATGAATCTTGTGTTTGTCAAAGAAATCGTGAAGAAAGCTGGAAATGAAGTACGTAAATGAGGTAGATATGAGATAGATATGTCGAGGAAACCTCTTTGCTGCAATACTCTCCTTATATTTAGCGTTGTCGCTGTAATCGCTGCAATAGTTCTAGCGTCCCTCTTCTTCTTTCGTAATACTTTTGGAACGTATAGGAAGGACACTAGCGGCACTTGATATTTTACGCTCTCCAAAGACTCTTTCACCGTCTCAAAACCTGGTGTCAAATTTAGGTATTCAATAACACCCAACTGTGTATCCTCCATTTGCGCAAACAGATCAGTAGTTTTTGCTTCTCCCTAAAAGTTTTACAATTTAAGTAAATTTTATGCTTAAAGCAAACTTGTGTATTTCCTCCTGTTTTTCTTTAAATTAGGGTACCTTTTTGCGTTTGTTTTAATTAAGCAGGCGAAGTCTAATAGTAGAACGGATTGAAATTAAAAATTTTGTGCTGAACTTAATTGGAGTTAAAAGTTTATAAGTTTAGTGGACTTTAAGCATTTCGATGTATATATAACCGAATTACTTCATATTATATATAGTAAAATGAATTATCTCAGTTTTCAAAAATATGTTTTACTGAATAACCCTTTTACTTACCCTTGACGCTGCAAACCAGATTTTAGAAATTTCAGGACGTCGCGATGTTTGAATTGTATTATCTCCTCGGTCATACGATCTGTTATAAAGGTCATTTCCAGTATATATATAAGGCACATGCAGACTAAAAACGCTTTGTAATGCGCTAGAATTCTTGGTTAACAATATTGAGCTTGGATACGGTGTTGCAAAAAGCCACATTGAAGTTGTTACGGAATTAGCCCTGCAAATAAAAATATTCCTACAAATGAAAACTTAATGAAAACGTAAATTTTGAGTTGTTGTTTTATATTTATGTTAAGCTTACCCACTAATGCCTTGCAGTTTTTTCAAAAATTTGCTTTCAGCACTTGCAAATAAATACCCGCCTGCAAATTCTGCATCGACGTGCAGCCAGACACCGTGTTTTTTACAAATAGTCGAAATTTCTTCAATTGGATCAATTACCCCCAAAATTGGCGTTCCTGCTGTTGCACACAACCATTACGCGTATCTTGCTCTTTCTATCTTTCCTAAGCCTCTCTTCCAATATCCACGTGTCCATTCTACCCGAGCTGTCAACGGGTATTTCGGAAATGGCATCCGTCCCAAGACCGTTGTAAATTGCCACAGTTTGCCACGAAATCGATGCATGTTGAGAAACATATATGGTAAGTGGTTTTGCAATATGTGTAATACCAATGTCCCTTATACGCTTGTCAGCATAAAACAATGCAACAGCCAAGGCCATAGAGTTTGCGGTTCCCGCACCCGCTGTTGGAATTCCATCTCCCGTTTGTTCCCACCCAATTTTCCGAGAAAGGTATTCCGTCATTTTAATTTCCATTAGAGTATATATTGGTGAAATTCCATAAATAACAACAGTTGTACACATTGTTGTTGCCATCCAATCACCGGCAACTGCCAATGGATCAAGCCCCGATACACGTGTGACTCAGGCGGATAGACGTACGGACAGACAGAGCAAAACCATAAACTAGGTTTTGCTATGCTTCCGCTAGTTAAAAAGCCAATTTGATCTTAGGGATCTATTTTTCATTGCCTTCATTCTCGGAAACTAGCATATATCAAGAAATTTTATATCCAAAAATACCATCAGATCCTGTTCAACCAAATGTGTATTCTTCATGTTTCACCAAACAAAGACTTGTTGTCAATGAATATATTTTACGAAATTTGAATTAAACTCAAACTGTCAGTAATGACACATGTATGGCCCATTTATATTCAGCATATAACCTCTCATAACAAGATCGACCTATTTAACAGTATAGCAGTTTTTAGGAGAAAATTGGCTTAGCGTAGTGCATGTTTCAAAGAGAATTGAAAAGTTTTATCTCAAACGCTTAATAATAGTATTAGATAATCATTAATGCTTCATTCTTGAAGTTGCTTCCAATTAACTTTAGTAAGACAAATTTAACTATATTACTAAAATACTTCTTGCATTTTCCCCTCTTTTTCACGGATAGTATATAATGTATTTAAGCATCAAACTTCAACTTTAAACAATACAGTATGTACATCACTACTCCGATTTCTGTCATCATATGTTGCATTTTGCAACACTCAATTTCCAGTAGTGTGCAAAATAAGACTCCACCCAATTTTGTCTCCGATCCACACTTCGGCTTCAAATTTCAGTCTTCTCCTTCGCGAGGTTACCACGCAAGTTTTATTAAACGTGCTATGAACATTATCCTAAGAGGACTATTTCACGGACCACGATACAGCAATAGTGGACTCTTATATCCAAACGAGTTTCGAAAACGTTTTGATTTTACATTACAAGAAGAACCAATCTGTAATGAAGATCTACTCAAAATTATTAAAAATTTGTTCAAAATTACTCCTCGACCTTCTCATAAATTTCGTCTGAGTCGGCGTGTATCTGGGCTTGATCCATTGGCAGTTGCCGGTGATTGGATGGCAACAACAATGTGTACAACTGTTGTTATTTACGGAATTTCACC
>VYYI01000910.1:0-24222 GCA_021029175.1 Bilobella aurantiaca
TTTGGGATCCTATTTTCAAAATTGGACTAGCGTTTGCTACAGCGATTACAAATAAGCGCCTCTTTGGCGATGAGGTTTCGATAGTAAGTTTTTTAAAATATTTCTTTTTTAATTTCTATATATTGATATTAGTGTATATTGAATTTGTAAAATTTCTCATGCAATTATTTTGGAATGTGAAAATTTTTCCTCAAATGTAAGAAATTTGAATTTAATGCCTAGGAACCTATTCTAAGCTTTTATGAAATCGGCTTCAAAAAAAACTGTTGGAATTTCTTTATCATCTATTGAATTATTTGAATTTGAATCTATGCTTTTTAAAAAAATTGTACGGTGTCAAGCAGAGACAACACACAAATTGCAAAGAGTTGTTAGTTGTAAAAATCTAAAAAAAATTAGAATTTTTTTTTTGAGTCGGGGCTTTGAAAATTTTGATACACAATCCAATAATTTGTTTAACTATTCAACTTAAATTGTGTACTAACTCTTAATTATCATTTCAATTAGGATATACCTACTAAAACTATCCGTGATCTCGAAACTTGGATAAAGGGTGGTATGGCATCTATGGAAGAATGTCCCGGAAACATATTGCCTGAAATTCAGAAGGCACTACTTGATAGAAATCAGTTCGGAAATTTTAAGTTTGTCCCTGTTAACTACTTTGTTTGTAGTAACACAAGTTCAGACAAACTAAAACTGCACATGGTCTCGCTTGAAGCTAACTTAGGTAATGAAACATACTACATTGGAGTGGCACTGCTAGGATTTGAAAGCAAAACGACACAAAAATTTGAAATCATTGGGAAAATGTTCTTCACGAATTTCCTCGAACGCATATTTCCAATTGAAGAGCAAGGAAAGCTAAGAAGAAACGCAGAACTCTTCCAACTACCACTTACGGTTAGAATTGATAATATAAAAATAAGTATAAATACATAAGAGTGTCTTATAATAAAATATTTTTTGTAGTATATTATATTAAGACAATTGTTATGCTACTTATCTGTTAAACTCTACTTATACATACTTTAGATGTGGTCACTGAAGCAAGATACAGTTCCTTTATTAAGTGAAAAGACAGTTGGAATTTTCAAGAAGTTTACAAACATTTCTGAGACGTCTTGCGTTACCTATTCAGTTACAACAGCAATTAAAGATTCAAGTGATGTGTTCAATTTCTTGGGATACATGGTCCTACGGGATAAAAAGAATAGAAGAGGAATTATACAAGTCGAACAACCAGTAAATCCTCAAAGTGGAGATTCTGTTTTTACCGACGTTCAGAATATTTCCGATACTTTTCCGGTATTTTAAAATTCAACAAAATTTAACCAAACAAAATTTTAATGCATCTTAATCATGTGTAAAATCTAAAAGTTTTCTAAATTAAAACAAAAACAAGCAATTCTTTACACAAAAAAAGTTACATAACATAGTAATGAGAAAAATGTTTAATAGAACTGGGTACAGAAAACTGAGCCACACCTTGTCACCTACCCCAAATTGGAGGCGGAGTTTGAACGCATCAAAAAGGACTACGTTGACGCAATTTCCGATTTTCGGCGAAAAAATGGTCTCCCATTTCTATTCGAATGGGAGTTCCTAACTGAGGCAACAATTTCAGATGCTGGTCCTGCAGGAAACACATTATTTAAAATTGTGGTTCACGCCTTGCACATTTACTACAGAGAGAAATATTATGAAACCAAATACAGTCTAGCACAAGTGCACGAAACAGGGTCAACCATTGTAGGCCTGCAGTACGACCCTTCAAATTGGTTCAAGCGTAATCTTGATGAATTTCGAATGATACTGTCGGAGGAACCGGTTCCTTTCAAAATACAACTGGTATGACTAATTTGTTTTCAAAGTGCATACACGAAAGCTATTTATGTAATAGTCAAAAAGAAAGATGCACATGTTCAAGTTAAAATATAAAATATAATGGTGCTATATAATTTGTATTTACAATTTTCATTATTAGAAGTTTAACAAAAAATGTAGTTTTTAAACTTTTGACGCAAGTCATAAGCGAGTAAAATCTACCTTCTTTACAAATTTTTATATATTACTATTGTACTGCATGGTTTGCACAAATGTTAAACCAGAAACTGTAAAACTTTAATTGGGATTTCAGGTTTGGTGGATGCATTACCCTGAGAAATGCGAACCGAAAAATTTAATGGAAAAAGCTGAAGTGAAAGAAGCCCTTGCAGGATCCGTCTTTGCTAAATACGATGTCATCATCAATCCACTAAACGGTGAAAAAGAAGATATACGAGAGTCCTTCGGATATCGCAAGCGAGAAGATAATAATACACATGATATCTTCGTTATCTACCATTATGGACTCGAACCGCAAGCCGGAGATGAACACTACAAGTTTCTCCAACTGACGTTTGAAGCAAATCCATTTAAACTTATAGCGCCAAATTTGAAATCAGCAAACGATCAGTTTCCGACATTCGAATTGGCTCAAAGTGCAGTTGAAGCTTTGTGTTTTAAAAACAATTGAAAACCGTTCATGTTCTGTTTTCTCTTGCAAATAGCTAAGGTTTCTGGAATTTATCTTTCATCACGCTCTAAGTGACATTATTGAATAAACGTGAACCGATTGCTATTCCTATTAAAACCCGAATAATACATCGCATAAAATTTACACACTTCTAAAAATTAATTATACAGAGGGCCACGTATATATTGCAATATTATTGTCGATGTAATGCACACTATTTTCTCACCTAAGCGTATTATAAGATCTTGGACTGGGACTTGCCAGAACGTTACCGCAAAACCGATCCCACGGGGTGAACTCGTCCTTGCGCAAAATAAATAGTAGTAAGTTTACCACCAGCTGTCAGTTGTAGTGTTTTGTGACTTCCTAAAATGTATGAATTATTAGCATTAATTTTTATTATTACGGCGTGCGGAACAAATTATTATTGCGGAGTTTATTTGGGTTTGCCTGCATCAAATAAAACTGTTTATTGATATGATCGGCGTGAACGGATTGTTCAGGTAGAAAGGCAGAAGCCCTAACCACTGGACAGTTAAGACCGTAGAGTGATTTAATTGGCTACCAAGTTTTGTTTGCTTGCGTTAATGTGCATTCGAATTTGCCTACTAAGTCATCCTTGATTTTGTCGTGCCTATACGAGCAATTGGCATATTTTATATCTACTAAATATCAGTTAATTAGAGTTAAATGTTAAGTTAAATTCTGTACCAACTTATTGTGGAGATACTTTCACTGTAAATAGGAAATAACATAGCAAATTTATGTCTCATACGTATCTTCGATAGTGCATATAACTACTGACTTTGTAACGTCCTGCAACTGCTCAACACCATATTTTCCGGATATTGAATCATTTTAATTAAAAATCGAGTTGTAATGAACATCAAAACAGAGGGGACACGTTCAACAATGAATTCAAATAATATCTTTACTTCCTGTACAATCAAACCTTGCATCAGTCATTAGCTCAGCACATGACTAATAACGTGGAAATTTCCATACCTGAACAAAGAATACCAAAGCCTGGTTACGACTTTGGTAACGTTAATTTAGCAAAACAAGCACAACTTTAGCCAGTAGATAGTCTAAAAATTGTGTTGATTCTTCTCAGTTTGAACAGCTTTTGTTTTTTACCATTTTCCTGCTCAAAGAATATGTCGGATCACTACAGAATCCTCCAAATCACCTTCGAAATATGTCCGTTTAAGCTTATTGTGGTTAGGAAAGTCCAAATTAAATATAAGACTCTGGAGTTGGGTTAAAGTGCAGTTGAAGCTAAGTTTCATTCAAAACGTAAACAACTGTTCATGTCCGAAAATGGCTGTAAGAAACTGTGTACCACTGTTTACCAAACAAACTTTATTCAATGATTTGGTAATGGTGGGAATTTTTTTTTCCTGCATCACATTTTCTGTAGAAATTATATTCGGGGTATTCTACTAGTATTTCCTGCTTACAACATCTCCTGGAATAATACTTCAGAGTAATAGCAAATCATACAAAATTAAAAAAAACATATTACACAAACAACCTCGTGTTAGGACAGAAGAATTTTTATTCAAATTTTAGTTTTTATTGAATTCATTGGTGGAAATTTATTCATTTATGCTCACTGATTTATTTATTTTTTATTAAAATGTTTTATATAAAGACCCATTCATGCACGTAAGATATAAGGGAATGTGTTTCAGCAAGTGAAGTATACCATTCAGCCAACTCCCGTAACCAAGGACAACATCGAAACCAAGCTCAAGGTAAAAAAAAAGAGGGAAGTTTTTTGGAGTTTGGAAAAGTCTCGGTTGGACAAAAGAAAAAATCGCAACAAGGGCAACCAATCAAAAGTTCAGTGCCCAAAATGTGGGTCAACCTCCCACAAGAAATCGAAAAATTGTTTCCACAAAGACGCCATCTGGGGCTGTGAGAAACAAAGTTATTGGAAAAAGATGTGTCGCAACAGACACTCAATGTCAGCGCACACGGTGGATGACAGTGGATACCACGTGGTAAACGTTAACCCTCTTGAACAGAGCCACGGTTTCTACGGCGTATACGCCATTTGACTCAGGGTTCATTGGTTCCGTCATCCCACATTGGAACAAAATTTAGGTTAGACGAGTTTGCGCGATTCGGTCAGTCAAATTAGATCTAGCACACGACGAGCACTGCTTATCATTTAAGTTCTAACAAAGAAGCTGAACTTTTCATCCAGACGTTTAACAAAGCTATGAAGGCTATAGATGGTGATTACCGTTTAGCGCTGAAGTTTCAATTTACCCACAGAATCATGCCCCATGTTACGACGGGACGTTTTCCAATTGAACTACTCTATGAACAAATTTTTTGAACTCTACTCGACCTAGCGAGACCGTACGTAAGAAATCAAGTAAGTAGATGTCAGCTCAGGCAAAAGAAGAGTTATGATAAGAAAGGACGATAGACAATGAGACACTAGAAAAGGTGCAACAAAAATACATAAAATATGCAATGAGTATAAAAATCTGTTTCCCAAGATAATTTTTAAGGTTGGAAAACGGCATTCCGCCTATCAAATATGAGGTAGTACAGTTGCAATATAATCAATGGTGCAGACTTCAATAAAAAACAAAGACCCCCTAAACAAACTAGCACGTGACGCCTAAGATGACACGAGGAAAGCGGCTTTTAAGGATAATTCCGAAGAATATATTCCGTAGTAACTGGTGCACCCAATTGAAAAATCTACTCAGATCGGTGGGAATAGAACAGATTTGGTTGCAAAATTCACACAATCTCTCATGGTTGAACAAGGTTTTTTTTTCAAAGTTGAGAAACACTTTAGGACGGAAGGACCGGGAAAGGGCAAAGAATTCAGCCTCTATACCGCATTACCATAACCTAAGAAGAGTTTCTTATGCCGGGAAATTCTACCTAACCAGTAACCTTCCAAATTACTCTGTAAACAGGATCGCCCTATCGTATTATCGTATAACTAACGTTATACAGTAATTCCTTCCGTAACAACGGATCCTAGTTAAACTTAGGAGCCTTTCAAAAAGAAGACTGCAAGTTTTGAAGTTTACCACTCTCCCTCCAACACGTCTTGATGGAATGTGACACGGGCTCCAGAGAAAGAAAACGACTCACCCAAGGAATGCCAAGCACTAATTCTATGTCCACCATTGAACACTTGTTCGACTCACAAAAATAACCTATCACAAAATTGCCGGCTGACAACTCCACATATAGGAAGCTCCATGTCTTCCTCAACCGGAGCTAGAAACTGTACCGGTAACTCGAGAACGTAAAGGAAACATATGAATGACAAAAGCAAACAACAATAACTCTAATTTAGCTATTTATAATTTGACTTTTCTAATCCACTACAACAGGCAGCACTATATATTTTTGGGAAATCTGACTTGATATGTAACATAACGGTTGTGCAAAATATTTTATTCAATTTATATTAAATCATCTCGGCAATTTATTATATTTTTGTTTTAGTGCATTTGTAAAAGAAGCTATTAAATTTATCCTGGTTAATGTGAGATATATTATGAACTCCATAAAAATAATATTGGAAATGTACTTTGGTCAAATCCTACTTCTTCGTGAAACGAAAAGTTATCATGGTTTTGATGAACCCAGAATCTTTGTTGACTTGGAACTGACACTTTGACTTTAAAATGACCTTTCAAGGTCAAATTCTAATTTTGCATGAAACAAAAATATATGATGATTTTGATGACCCCAAAGCCCCCATTCACCCGGAAATGACGTTTGGATCTCAAAACCACAGAAAGTGAGACAATGCAAAATCTAGTCTTTAAAATTTAAACGCGAAATTCTATTTTTTGTTCTAATAATTTTAATAATTCTCGAATGTCTAACGTCTGTCTAATGTTCTTGATTCCGCTACTTTGTTTACTGTTTTACCACGGTTTATTAAGTAAGTAAGTACAATTTATTGGGTTAATATTGCAACAGATTGTTTTATTTAAAATTTTGAGGAATTTTAGCCTCCCTATGGAATTAAAAACAATCATTTCAAAGAGGATTTTTATTTTGCGTATGGACTTTTGTCGGACAAATTTTTTTCAAAAAATCCAATTCTAGAAAACAAAAACCTTAGCGCTGGAGTTCGAACAACACCCGTTTGAAAATGTAGCTAGATTCCTTCACCAACGTAGAACCCTGTTTAATTCTTTAACGATACCAATAATTAGTTGAGCAAACTTAGTGTTTCTACTCGAGATGTCGAGTGTTAAAGCTCTAGAATGAGAGCTTGCAGCGATGAAAATAATCGCTGAAACACAGAACACTGTTTATACCATGTCGATTAGGCTCCAGAAAATGTCTCCCGAAGATTTATTTTACACCAATGCTTATTCTACCGGGTCGGTCTAAAATTCCATCAAATAGTCAAGTCTTAAGCGTTAAATGGAAACAGTGTTTAAGGAATTATTAAGCAGTTTTTATGGTAACACTTACAAGGCAATGCCTGGAAAATTTTGAATATATTTGAAACTCAGCTCAAGTGTTACTTATTGCAAAGCATTTATCTTTCTAAATGAATGACAGATCTCTATTGCCAAGCATTTGCAAAAAATTCCAAAACTTCAAAAAAAAATTTCAAAGCTTCAAAAACCTTACTGGGATTTACCCACAATATTTGGGATTTCTAATGGTCCTCCCTTTGCAAAATATCAAGATATTATATTATACACAAGCCCTCAAAATACAAAAGCAGGATAATTATAATTAAAACCCTGCTGTTTTAGGACGAGTTTGTATTCACCAGAGTAATTGCCTGTAGTTGTTCATTACAGCGGCACAAAAACTCCCTTCAACAATTCTCCATTTGACCTAAGTGACCCCTGAGCCCTGACCCTTTCTTCAGATGACCTTCAAAGCCCAAAAGCACACGGGTTTTTGGGTATTTGCTGGTATAAAATTATAATATGTTTCATTTTTTAATTCGAAATTCAAAATTCTCCTTTTTAATTTATCAAAGGCCTCCCAAAAAAATTAATTAACAAATTGGTCCTATGCGATACCATCTGTTATAGAAATTTAATGAAATTTTGCAAAAAGAGGACCATTCGAAATCTCAAGTATAGTGGGGTAATCTCCTTAAAATAATAAAAGTTTTCAAAAGTTTGAATTTTTTGAATTTGCTGCAAAGGCTTGACCATAGAAATCAATTATTAATTTAGAAAATGTGCTTTATCATATGTTACATTTGAGCCAAGTTTCCAGCAATTTCGAATTTTGCATTACTACTTGTTAGTCTCATTGACCTTTTGTCATTGCCCTACAATTTTCGAAACAATTCAAAATTTATCAAAGTATTTTTTGCGATTTATTTTTTTACTGAAATCTAGTTTATGAAACATGTACAAAATTGTGGTATTATTTGTAACAATTTGTTTTAATGGTATATTATTTGTGGATATAGTACATATAGTACATATTCCTTGTTAACATGAGCTTGCAATGCCTATTAGTTGTACATTGCGAGTTAAACCATAGAGCTTCTAAACTAAACAATTCAATTTACCAAATGAATTGAAATAAATTAGTTTGAAAAACAATGTTGAAGATAGTCGTCAGCAGAAATTCATGTAAGGCAATTCATTTTACATTTCCCATGCAAATACATAGCCGCAAGGTGAGTTATGTAGTGTTGTCATTCATTCACTCATTTTGAACAAGCAGCGTTTCCACCTTCCCGTTAAGCAAAATAAAAAATTGCTGATATTTAAGACTATTTTTTAAATATTCGCTAATTTGAAGAAAATTTTTTAGTAAGGTTTGAATCTAAGTGAAATTTGCAACTGTAATGAAATTCTCCCGAACATTTTCTGAGAGGCTTGTATTCCTATCAGCTCTTCTTGTGGGTTTCCAGGATACTTGCCACGGTGTTCCATCTAAAGTAACTTATACTATACTTACTATACTATACTTACTAATTCATACTAGCACAAATTATTTTAGTATTACAAAAATGCTGAAAGACTTTGTACTATTGTAAGTAGAAAAATAATTGAGGAAACTTGAGTAATTATTTGAGGAATAATTGAATATTGCAGAAACAAATGTAAACCCCTTCACTTCAATATTAAAATAAGCTTTTGAATTTTATTATTTTTACAACTGCTTTATTATTTTTTGTACTAGATATTTTTGTTTGGAGAATAGAAAAACATTCAAAGCCATACTTCCCCAATCAATTTTTATTTGTTTCGATGAATTTTCACAAATTAGGCAAATTTTAAGTGGTTTCTTTCGGTTTCCAAGCGTTTTAGAATGTTTAGAGCAACACCTATTTGAACCTATGGGTCTCATTGTGCAAAGAATTTAGTTTTTTTTGTAGATGATTTGCTGTTTTTTCAGGTAAAAGTACTCCATTTGCAATTTAAGCTTCCTTCGAAAAATTTATTTCAGATTCTTTTTTATAGCCCAACCTATCACTTTGTCCCAATATTTATCAACAATATATCAATTAATTATAGCTCCTTTAGCTATTCTACTTGTTAGGTTTATAAATGCATTTGTAATGAAAAGTGATAAGAAATCTGAGCAATGAGCAATAATTATTCAAGTATTAAATTTTATCATTTTTTTTACAGGAATTGGAAGAAACTAAGATAAAGGAGTTAAAGGAATATGTTCGTACATTTGAATTTTTGCGAGAATTTGCCAATAAGCAGGGCATCAATCCGGAAGTAATGAAAATTGGGATTTCAGTTTCTGTTAAAAATTGTTTAGGAATAGATGGAATTGGTTACCCACAGTATGCCGTCCACTGTGAAATTTCTCTAGCTCAACAGCATACAAGCTCCAACCAAACCAGTTTGAACAACAAAAACACCGCAGTTATATTCATAGCAGAACGCGAAGTTCTGGAAGAAAATAAGAAAACGTTAAAAAAGAGCAGTGAATGGGGGAATCGGTCCTTGCTTGGATTCAGTGGAATTTTTAAAAAACTTAGCAAACCCGGAAAAAACAATTACAAATACAATCAAATGACAAGCGATGATACCTCAGGCAAGACACAAAGTAGCGGTAGCAACGATGCGGAAGCAGCGAAAATTGGCATGAGTAGAAAAAATAGAATTTTTGTTATATCTGACATGGTTTGGGATTCAGTTTTCAAAATTGGACTATTGTTCGCATCAGCGATAAGAGATATGCATTGCTTTGGAGTTGAAGATTGTGTAAGTCATTTGGAAACAAAGGAAAGTGGATTTGTAGTTTTTAATACATTGTATATCCAAAGTACGAGCCATGTCACGAATGTCTGGTATTGTTAATATCATGAGCCTAATTTCTTGTGCATGATTAAATTTTTTTTGAAAAATATCCAAAATTTGGAAAATCAAAAATTTGTAAGTCTCAAATAACTTGCAATTATTATACAGGTAATCCCGCCGAACACTATTTGTGATTTTGATAATTGGTTGAAGAGCGGAATGCCATCTAGCGAACAATGTCCTGAAAATGTGTTGGACATTGTAAAAGAGACCATTAGAACTCGAACATCGAACATGAGTTTTGATTTTTCCGCCATCAACTACTTTGTTTGTAGAAACACAAAATCCCCCAAAAAATCGAAACTGCACATTATCACGCTTAAAGCTACAAACGGTAATGAAACATACCAAATCGGAGCAGCATTATTAGGCTTCCAACCAAAGAAGGCTACAGAAATAACTTTACATGGAAAAGTGTATTTGACAAAATTTCTCAAACAAAAAGTTTCATCCATACAAGAAACACAATCAACGTTAAAAAACCATGCAAATAAATTTCGACTGCCATTTACGGTTAGCACTTAAATTGTGAAAATACCAACATTATAAACGAACTGTTAATATTATAAACGCATAATAAAATTATTACATATTTATACTATCAACAAACATTTTCAATTTAACTTATACGTTTTGCATCAGGATTGGTCAGTTAAGCAAGATTCAGTACCGCTATTAAATAATCGTGCAATTGGAGCATTCAAGAAACGTACCACTATATTTGAATCATCTTGCGTGACTTACTCCGTTGAGACAACAGAGAACTCCTGCGATAAATGCAATTTCAAGGGTCAAATGGAACTTCGAGATAAGATATGGAGAAGACAAATTATGCAAATAAAGGAAGGAGGAGCGAAGCAAAGAACAGATGAAGTATTTACAGAAATCGAAGAATTTTCCAATTTGTTTCCGGTAAGGTGAAAATTTCTAAGAGCTTCGAGTTGGACGATGAAATTTTTTTCTGAAAGTTACTATTTTATTATTGTTATTACTTTAGTTTTAGCATGTTTCCAAACAATTTACAATAATTGTGGTAATAGAATTAGCCTTAATGATAAAGCACAATGATAATGAATTACTTCAAACCAATCGCTTGATTCAATGTTAAAGTAGATTTGATTAAAATGTTGATTAATAGAATTGGGTTACAACAACCGATTCACGCCATGCATCCAACACTGAGCTGAGCAAGGAATTGGAGCGCATTAAAAATGACTACACCACTGAACTACGCAAATTTAGAAAAAAAGACAACGAGTCAGTTAGTTTTGAATGGGAGTTCCTTACAGAAGCTGAAATTTCGGACGATGTAAATGTTAAAATAGTTGTCCACGCATTGCATATTGACTACAACCAGAAGTATTATGATACCAAATACAGTCTCACTAAAGTCTCCGATACGGAGGTAGTAGTAATAGGCCTGCGAACTGACCCTGCACAATGGTACGAGCGTGAGCTAAATAAATGGAAAACAATGTTATCGAAGCCTGCAATTCCTTTTAAAGTACAAGTGGTAAGAACGACAACATAAAACAAAAATATTTGCATCTTGCTACAAAGTTATGTGATGTATATTTTGGTTTAAACTACATACGGATCCTGTCCAACCTCGATATTTTTGCTTTAATACGCCTTGTAGAATAACAGTTCATATTTACATCACTAAAAATTAAAATTAACACCAAGTCACAGACTTCGAGCAATATTTATTGGTTAGGATGTAAAAGGAACAAAATTATGAAAAACAAAGTCTCGAGTGACTATTCGTGATTTTATGTACAGTTTTAAAAATTCATGAACACATAGTATGTATAATACAAAGTAAAAAAAAACTTCTAATTTCTAATTTTCCTCTTAGGTTTGGTGGAAGCAGTACCCCGAGAAATGCGTTCCGAAATATTTGATGTATACATCTATAGTGAAAAACGCTATTGAGGGAACAGATTTTGCTCATTATTTAGTCTATGAAAGCAAGGCGACCAGTACCTGGACAGATATTCGAGAATACTACGGATATCATAGAATTGTAGATACGAAAATCGATATATTTGTTATCTATCATTTCGGACTCAGTGTACATATCAAAACCAAAAACCATTACAGGGTACTTAAACTTACCTTAGAATTTGACGTCGGCGCCTCTGAAGCAACTCCTTTCAAGCTCTCTACAAATTCGGAAAAAGCTCAAGTTGAGTACGATACATCTGAATTGGCAAAAAATTCAGTTGAATTGGGTTTATTTGAGTATTAATTTTTGAGAAAAGATGTACTTTTAAAATGTAACCATCCTTTACTAAAGTAAAATCATTATATAATATATAGGAGAGGTCTTCTTAGTTGCACTGTCTTGAATCATTTGACCGTTTGTTAAAAAATATAATGATTATGCCAATAAAGAAATTGGTTGTCAAGGAAACATTTCACTTTGCGTCAATGCAGTTGGATGCTATTCGAGTTCTTAATGTTCACTTTTGAAATGGGTCAAATTCACTTTAGAAAAACATTAAGCGGCTTAAAAAAGCGCAGGGTTAAGATTGGCCCTCGTGCTCAATTTTATACATTTGTTTGAACCTTGGATATTGTTTGTGGTTGTTGTTTTAGGGCCTTAGAGTACAACGTTAATTAAAGTAAGTTTTCCCCAATCTTATACGTATACTTTTTGGTTCAATAATCTTCTATTCAAGGGAATGAGTTTATTTTTTCTATTTCAAAGCTCAACACAACCTGCCTATCTCTAGCTTTGTGCTTCATACCTGGTATATTTTTCATAAATTGAAGTCATTTGTTAAGATTCACTTGCAGCTACACGTTTTCTTCAATTAAATAAGTAGCTAAAGCTACTTTATGTTTTCGTTTTGTCCGTCCGTCCGTCCCAGTATAATTTATATTTTGGGAACTACTGAACAAATCTCTAAGCAGTTTTCGGAAATATGTTCCTTAATATGCGACCAGTTCAAGTTTATTTTTGTTTGACCGGAAGTGACCCCCTTGGGGGTCAAAGGTAAAGGGATATCATTCTATGATAACATAAAAATGACCTTCACATAAGTTCTTCTTATGAAGGGGAGCAACATTTGTATCGGACACTTTTCTCTGTGACCCCCAATAACCCCCAAAATGACCTATTGCTCTCAAAAACACTTTTCAAAGTCAAACTCTAGTTTTGCATGAAACAAAAAGTTATGATGGTTCCGATGACCGTAGAGGCCCCCATCTCCAGGAAATGAACCCTTGGGGCCAAAGGTGAAGGTCAATGTATATGATTCTATGACAACATGAAAAATGACTTCTACAAAAGTTTTTTCCTGTTATGAAGGGGAGCAACATTTGTATCGGTCACTTGTCTTTGTGTCCCCCTTTGTGAAAGGACTACTTGTTCATTTTCAAGGTCAAATACTATTTTTACATTAAACAAAAAGTTATATTGTTTTCCAAGATCCCCGCGCCCCCTTTACCACAAAATGACCCCAAAACCTCTAAATAAACAAAAAGTGATTCCCTTATACCTAAAATTCTGTTATTGGTTAATTTTTTGTTGATAAATTTGTAATTTCTAATGTTTTTTGTCTAATTTTTCTATTTCCGCTACTTGGTTGACAGTTTTAACACGGTTTGTTTCTTAAAAACATTGGAAAAAATACACTTACATAATATAAACTTTTAAGTCAAGTTATAGAAGTAAATTGTATGGTTGTAGAAGCTTTAACATGTGTTAAGTAAATAAATTTACAGGAGAATAGTCAATGATGAAAAAAGTTCACTTTAACGAGTTTTCTACAAGCCGTAAAATTAAAATTACAATATCGTAAAGTGCTTACCCTCTGCTTAACGACGGGTTAGCATTCCTGTTCATGAAACTACAACTAAAACCACGCAGGAAGGAAAGAGAGACTTTATTATTAACTTAAGCACTCTTGTTCTAGTACGCGCTTTTATTAATTTTTAGAAGCAAAGAAGAAGCCTGCGTAGCAAATCTCCTAATTATACACTGTATTGTTACAGATAATAGTCTTAGTTAACAATTAGTTAATTGTAGACTCCTGATTTGTTTATTTTAGTACGTTATATCTTATTAAAAGTGCCTTCTCGGTCCCCTTAAATTGTGTCCTATACTGACATTTTCTAGTTTCCGTAGCGGCCAAAACCGCTACAAAAATTTACAATTTCAGTGAAGGTTTGGAGAATGGTTTTTTTAGAGCACTGCAAAACGTAAACCTTAAAAAATAAATCTGCAATGCTGGCGCCAATTAAAGAAACCGGCTTTTCAAAGTTTTCTGTAAAAGAAAGACGCATCGAGCTATATTATAAGCTTAAAGATAACAATAATGCGGAATATCATTTGCCCACAGCCCGTAGTCTCAGTGGTAAGGAGCCTTGTCCTAACTCAGGTTTTGGGTTGTTGCGGGGATCGAATCTCGGCACCAGGATAGAAAAAAAAGTGGTGGAGCGATAATGCAGTGGAAACCTTGCAAGTTGCGGTCATTGAGGTACTGCGCAGTGCTTCAGTACATAGGTTAGTGAGAGTGAATTAACCCAAAACTTTTGACAGAAAATTCCCTAACGAACAACGTTCTAATTCACAGCATTCCTGATTTACCCCATACAGATCCGTTGGTTGCCGTAAATAAGTTCCAAGAGTACCACAACACTCAGAACCCTGACGAAGAAACCTTTCGACTTCGAAAATACATAGAAAATGCAGAAAAGCCAAGACCAATCGAAGTTCGGTTTCAATCTCTGAAAACTCGCAAACAAGCGCCGAATCTCTGGAGGAAACTCAACGGTGAGCCTTACTTGGTAACAAAAGGTCTCACAACCGAAACTAGAACTGAAAGCTGGAAGAAACGGCAAGCCAGGTTATCGGACGGAAGTCAACATGTGACAACCCAATAACCGCACATCTTAGAACCTACTAGCTAGCCTCCGCAAACAAGGATAAATTCGACCCAACTTCATAGTGAATCCATTCAAGACAATCCACGTCCTGTTTTCCCGCCTCGCAAATGGAATGATCCGCATGCACCTGTTGGCAGAAAGAAACAGAACCGTTTTCGTGACTAATGCACGTAACGACCAAAAAATTGTAACAGCAACTACTTTTAACCAATAGTTTTGAACTAATTTTTACCTTTGAATTTTATACTGTACAAAACTGAACCCTTCAGAATTCTAACTATAACCTAAATTCACCGAAATTCTAACCTAAACCTTAAACATACTGATGACTTCAAAAAATTGTCGCAACTGTATACTGATTACTGGTATATCCTATAATTTTAAAACATTTTAATCCATATTATTATTTTTTTTTTTTTATTTAATTTGCTTGAAGGGTTCCCTTGGGACACAGCCCATGGATCCCGTTAAATTGAATGTTAGATTTGACGTGGTATTTTTTTCTAAGTATTCTAAACGTAAGAGCCAATGATGAAGAGAGAGTGAAAGAGTGCTATGTCAAACTTGTCAAGTTTCTTCCAAGCAAATCCCTTTCCTACGATAGCTTCGGTAGATGGAGTTCAACATTGAGGGCGTTATTTCACCAAATTTTGAGCGTAAATTTTTCATAAATTGTGAATACTGCTCCGCATCTTCTTTTGGCACAGCGAATTCTTGATTTTCGATTAGGGGTGTTTCATAGTTTCCAGTGATATTTTGAGAAGTGACAGCAAGTGAAGAGTTGACAAAATCAAAAGTTGCTTTTACGCCTTTTTTTCTTAGTGAGTTGGGCTGGATTTGAAACTGTAACTTCTGCAGGATTGTCATTCATTTCATTGGATGAGGAGCGTGATGGCTCATGTGCTACTGTTGTGACAAAGGGCCCAATTAATGACCTAAATTCCAGACTCGGCATTTCTTCGTGACACAATTCAGTTTTGGAATTCTCAATTACTTGTGACTCATCTTTTGACACACTTTCTGTTTCCCACCTGTTGAGTGCTATTGATATTTTGAGCGCGACGTTCGGTCCGTTCCTCGTAGGAGAGGTCCTCTGTTATTCCAATTTTACACCCTTTTAGAAGATGACAATTTCGAAAAATGCTAGATTTTTCTGTACAAGAACTTAATGTTGCAATGCAAATGGAGTTGTTTTTGATGAGCCGCAAAAATTGTATCTTCACTTTCACTGAGAGTTTATCCACAAACCATTTTTCAATTAAATCAACAGTTTTAAACTCGAAGGGCAAACCGTGTATAACGACATTAAGATATTTTTTGTCCTTCGGAATTCTTGGCGGACACGGCTTCTGTTTAATAGTATTAAAAACGTCGTCCAATCTACTTTTCAATTGCAGTAATTCTTCACGATATCTATCCTTTTCAAGGAGCTTTGGAACACTTGCGATAAGATTTTTGAAACAAAAGACTGATACTTCCATTTAAAATCTAATTGTAAGATATTTTTGCTATTGTTACAAGACTTTTGACTATCTCTTGACTCTATTGACACGTGTTGTCCTGTTGACTTCTCAACTCTCTCTATTTTTAATCCATATGATCCAACTACAAAATCATATTACAAGCGAGCACCGCCTAACTACTACCTAAACTAATACTTATAAGAAATATGCCAAATAATTTTTTGTAACTTATACAATTACTATTAATATCTTAAAATTTTCTTAACACATGTGGAACCTGCAACTCGTGTTGATTATGGCTTATGCCTAACGTCAAATAAACGATACAAACTTACATACAATTATTTGCATTTTTTCAGTACCGAGTTTCTGGACAGGCGTAGCTGTGCAATCCGATTAGCCGCATACTTCGGAAGGAAAGACTTCAGGTAGAACTTGGCTCCAAAGTCAGACTTTACCATGTCTTTGTAGTGAGGTAGATTATTATTGTGTCAATATTTTTGAGACGCAGGTTTAATGCACTAATATAATTTACTTGTATCAGAATAGAAACTTGTGAGTGCGGAAACATATTGTCCCAACCAACAACAAAGCCGGAGGGTCTCCCGCGGAATACTTTATGAAAAGAAATAATAGTAATCTTGTACAAGTATTTAAATGATTGAACTTCCTTATACGGGCTCCAGAGCATAATTTCTGACAAACAGAGGATGGATAAGTGTATTTTCGTAAAATCATTATAAAATATACCTTTCTTAGCTCTTTATCCCGTAATATAATAGTCGAGAATTGTGTAATTTCTATAGTGCTGTGCTGGGTTGGAACAGAACGCCTGTTCCTCATTGCGGTCTATTAGTGTTTGTGGCTTGGCTGGTTTGTGGACGGCAATTCTTAGCTTTGTTTCAAAGGATTTGGGAGGATCCGAGTAAATGTGCATAGTTGAGTGCTCGATCATTCTTGTAATAACTGCATCTCGTACTACCGTAGGGCGTGGTTTCCTAGCGTCTAGCATATTTTCATTTTTTCGCAAAGAGATCGGCACGATGTGTGGTTTGCAAAAAATAGAGTGAATGTGCTTACTCACTTAGTTGTATTGAGACGATCGAGAGCGTCTTCTATCCAATTTATGTATCATAATGGATATCCTTAGAATATGATAGGGAAGGAAAGAACTTCCAATTTATGGATATCTTTAGGATGTGATAGGGAAAGAAAAGACTTCCAATTTATGAATAGCGTTAAGATGTGATAGGGAAGGAAAGGACTTCCAATTTATGGATATCCTTAGGATGTGATAGGGAAGGAAAGGACTTCCAATTTATGGATATCCTTAGGATGTGATAGGGAAGGAAAGGACTTCCAATTTATGGATATCCATAGGATGTGATAAATATCGTTAGGATGTGATAGGGAAGGAAAGGACTTCCAATTTATGGATATCGTTAGGATATGATAGGGAAGGAAAGGACTTCCAATTTATGGATATCCTTAGGATGGGATAAGATAAGAAAAAAATTCCAATTTATGAATATCCTTAGAATGTGATAGGGAAAGTAAAGACAATTTATGGATATCGTTAGGATGTGATAGGGAAGGAAAGGACTTCCAATTTATGGATATGGTTAGAATGTGGTAGAAAATGAAAGAATTTCCAATTTATGGATATCCTCTTGATGTGATAAGAAAAGAAAAAATTCGAAATTATATATATCCTTAGGAATTGATAGGGAAAGAAAATACTTCCAATTTATGGATATCCTCTGGATGTGATAAGAAAAGAAAAAATTTCGAAATTATATATATCCTTAGGAATTGATAGGGAAGGAAAGGACTTCCAATTTATGGATATCGTTAGGATATGATAAGGAAAAAATAGACTTCCAATTTATTGATATCCGATGTGACGTCGATTAAACTCAAGGGTTGCCAATTAAAATATATTTTGGCTGGTGGTAGGTTGTAGGGTTGGTTGTAAAGCTGTGGACTTAATTGTTGCCGGTTGGTTGCAAAGTTGTAAGTTGCAGGTAAACGGTGTGGGACAAAAGAGAAGAAACCACCTTTTGCCGTTTGCAGAAAGGTTTGTCCAAGTGTGCACCCAATATAGGTTGCCATGTAAGTAATGAGATTTCATTGAAATAATTAGGAGTTATGTTTTAAAATGATGTAGTATACTTAAAGGTTACATTAAAGATTCAGTTTAAATGGGCAACTTTTAATTCTGCCAAATCAATTTCTTACAACATATAACACAAAAGAATTTGATGTATCGGAAGCAGTTGGACAATAACGCATGAAGCAAAATGAAAAAAAGCTTGATATTTGCTTTTTTATAAGAATTTTAATTACCTTAATTGACACCTCGCGTCACTGGTGCCTCAATTCATTTCCCTCCTCACCGCCCTGCGTACAACTCACCATAGGTTCCAGTTCATGACTCATGACGAATTTGTAACAAATAATTTTGTTTTAAATAAGAAAAGGGCACGTTTGTCAGCCAGCAGTTTCTTGGAGCTTAAGTTTATTTAGTATAACAGATATAACATTTGATTGTATATCAGTTATCCGGTTTCCTAAGTAATCTTATTGCAAACTGAAGTGAACGTTGGTGATTAATCAATGTGTGTCGATGAGATGAGATGATAAACCAATGATCTGATGCTTCAATTAATTGACGAGTCGAATGACAATTGGATCCAATTGATTAGTTGTGTTTAATAAACGTTTTAGGAAGAATTGACTGTAGAATTGCTTAATTGAATGAATGTAATCTGTCCTTCTCTTGTTGACTACCAGAATTACACTAAAGACAAAATGTCTGACAATGCTTGGGTCCCTATCAGTTCAGATCTGAACTACCATGGTCTGAACTGACCTTGAATATTCATTTAAAGATTGTGAATATTGCTAAAATAGATTATGTACCCAAACTAATTAAAGTAAATAGAAATATGTTTATGTTTGCCGCTGCCTATTGCTTTGGCTTAAATTAGTTTACTGACACAATCGTCAGGTGGCGCATTGTTCGCAACACAAACCTTAGACGTAATGGAGCGTTATTTGACATTTCTCGGCATAGCGGCTGGTCAATATGTAAAGGAGTTAGTAGTGATAAGGAAGGAAGGGCTCATTAGCTCAATTGTCATAAGGATATTGGGAAACATATCGGTCCATTTCCATATCCTCTGACCGTGTAATTTATCTAATATACCTTATATCGTATCTAATTACAGGGATGCGGACATACACAGTCACGTCGATATGGCTCTCTGACGAAATGTCAAATAACGCTCTTTTTTCTAGTCAAAGAGCAGGCACGCAAAAAAAACTTAGGAAATACGTTTTGCATCGAAGATAAGATCTCGTTTCATTGAAGTGAACCCTACATTTTCTGCTTTAAAGAAAGTGATATGTAAATAAGGACTCATTAGCATACATGTAAGTAAATGAGGATCGTGTTCTGAATTTTTACAAGGCAATTGAGAAACATCGGTCCATTTCCAAATCCTATTATTTATCTAATATATCTCATATCGTATCTAAACAGAGGGATGCGGGCATACAAGGTCAAGTTGATCAGGCGCTCTGCGGAACTGTCAAATAACACTCTTTTTCTTTTTACTAGTCAACTGGGAGTCGCAAAAGGAATTAATTTATCAAATAAATTTTTGACTTATTCGGTAATATCCATATTCTCTGACCGAGCAGTGTAATGTCTAATCACAGAAATACGGACATAACCAGTCAGAAGCAAGTCAATTCCTTAAGAGAAACGGCAATAGCGAATTGCCAACATTATATCATCCTTTTTTCGTTTCTTTTCTTTACAAATTTAGGAACTAATGTATCATCAAAATCAGTTTTCCAGTACCCAGATAATAAATTACAAACCTAATATTAAAACAAAAGTTTGGTCAGTAAAATACTGGTAACTATAAAGAATACAGTGTACTTTTATCAATTAAAATTTTATCAAGGACTAACTGACAAAAACACGTCAAGACGAAGTGTAAATAGATTTTACCCGTGACCAAATTGAGCAATTACATTGCAACAGTAAAATTTCTCGAATTCTTTAAATGCCTAATTAACAAACTTATTTACCAAGCTTAAAGAAATTGGAAAGTTTTGAATGGGCTGATAATACGCAAAACTTTCAATATTCGTCCCAAATGCGCCACTACCGTTTTTCTTTGTGGAGGCTCCTCATTGGCTTAATAAATTTTTTTCATTAGCTACTGTGATGTCAAGCAGTGCGGAACGACGCTGAATGAAATCAATTAATTTTTTTTGCTAGTGCTCTTTCTTCATGTTCCTCGGTTAGGTAGACCAGTTTCCAATAGGTAAAGGTAAAGGAGCGTTATTTGACATTCCCTTAGAGTGGATGGTCAACATGTGTGGGAGTGGGAAGGGATATGGTAGGAAGGTCTCATTAGCATATATGAGTGTAGTCTTCAAGATTTCGTCGAGACTATTTATTACCGAAATGTACCGCGTAATATGCATATCCTAAGTCTGTGCTGACGAATCATGCAGATACGGGCATACACATGGTCAGAGGCAAGGGTTTTCCTTAAGACAGATCACAATTTTTGCCACTGATTGACGGATTTGAAGCCCTGTTTTTAGTTTGCCTAGTTGATAGTAGCTCCAAAACTACAGTTTCCAATTTTGTTATATTCTAGCCCGTCTACCATCTTACGAGCTGCCAATACCAAATTCTGGTTAAAAAGGTAAAAATTTAGGAATATGGAATACCTAGAAGGGTTTGCAATCCTATATTATTTGCAACTTAAGATTTGCTTTGAACCGTTGCTGCATGTCTTAAAAAGCAAGTCTCGTATATAAGTTTGTGCTGTTGACATCTACTTCAACATGTAAGCAAATGGCCATTCGTTTAAAAATTGAATTTATTCTTAATTATATATAAATTAGTCTAGATGCACTTTGAGATTTTTATACTACCGTTCACTAAAAACTAATAAAAATTAATAGCTCACAATAGGAGTTGCTATTTTCTCTAATCTTCCGTCAGTCGGGTGTTTGCAAGTAACACGATGATAAGCGTTTCAAACACATTGTTTGGAGTGATAAACTACTTTAAGTATTAGAATGTGGTACATGTTTAGGACTATTACAAACATGCTCATTCCCTAACGCACTCGCTATCATCAATGTTTACGTATTAATAACATTAGTCTAATTTGAGCCTTAAAATCCTACACGCCTTGCGATGTAGGATCCACATTTCTTCAAGCACTCGAGGACATTTACGGTTAAATGAAAGGATTAGGAGAGTTCCATAATGTGGGGCATTTACGTTTGTAAAAATGTATGTGTACTAATAAAAAATGCTTGGCAACAGTTACCCTGGTGCAATAGTCTAGAGTGTGGTTAGGTGTAGCAGTGGTTGAAAAGTTGTGGTTGATTGCGGGTTGTAGGGCGATTGTAAAAGTTGTGTGTTAGCGTTTGGGCACGGAGAGGAAAGGCGGTATTTGCCCGTTGGAGGAAAGGCTGTAAAAGTCTGTACTCACAATTTTCCATTACCCTATGAACAAGCCTTAATTTGAAAATGAAATTGGGTCATAAAAATATTAGAAAAATAAATAAACTAAAGAAATTGTAAAGAAATAACACAATTGCTGGGAAAACTATCGGTACTATAACAGTGAAATTGAGTAAAGCTTTCAAGGCTTTCGAATTACTATGCTTACAACACGGTTAATAAAATTTGAATGGCGGGTTAATACGCAGGCTTCTAATATTCGTCAAATTTGAAAATGAAATTGGGTCATAAAAATATTAGAAAAATAAATAAACTAAAGAAATTGTAAAGAAATAACACAATTGCTGGGAAAACTTTCGGTACTATAACAGTGAAATTGAGTAAAGCTTTCAAGGCTTTCGAATTACTATGCTTACAACACGGTTAATAAAATTTGAATGGCGGGTTAATACGCAGGCTTCAAATATTCGTCACAATTTTGTCACTACTATTTTTCCGAGCAGTGGAGCCTCAGCATTGGCTCATTACAAAATTTTTCATTAGCTTCGTTTGTCACACAGTGGAGAACGACGCAACTGAATACAATCAATGGGATTTACTTCGTAGGAATTCACTCTTCGCGTAGATGGAACAATTCTCCCAATTTTTTATATTACAGCTTGTACAATCTTGTCCAGACAATTAAAAATTCTGGTTTTACAGATTGTAAAAGAAAATTATTCGAGGACCCACAACTGATGTTACTCAAGCTCAATTGAATATTTTGTACGGTAAATTGTAATATTTATTTGTTATATAATTTGTTTTAGATTTTATATTTAGTAAAGATGTGTTTGTAATGTTGTCGAATGTTTGAAAAAACAATTAGTCAGGAATATATAAACTTTCACTATATCCACTAAAAAATATCAGCTTAAGAGCCTATGGCCAATTTTCGTTTAATTAAATTCATCCTGATGTAATTTATTCTTGATACAGATTGTTATTAGCCTTTTCAAAAACTAACAGAAATTTATGATAAATTTTAGAGTACAGTGTACCTTTTCAAAAAATTTGTTTCGTTCTGTTAAGCTACATGAATTCTAGAAAGTGATTGATGTTTAAAGTTTTACAACACAAAACAATTTAATTTATTGTGACCATCCAAGGTCAAAATTGTAACATTATTTGCCTCGTTCGAGCCTTCAAATTCATTTTCGCAGATACATTTGCCATTTCTTTACTCACTCGCAAAGGTCATGGTACAAAGCCAAATTAATCAAAAAATCCAAAATATAGACACCGGTTGTCATTTTTGTTCAAATTTTGCGTATTAGAACGACAAGCCTTTCTTTCTCAAAACTTCTCAAAACGTCTAGCCATTTTATCTGATAAAAACTGATAAACGTTTTTGATAATTAACAATCGAAACCTAAGCTTATACTTCAAATTCCCATTTAAGGTCATTTGAATCTAATACAGGAAGAGTAGAGATTTGTTTAAGGGAAATGGCAGATTTCTTAGGAATTTTGGGGATTCTTTCAAACGTTTTCTTTAGAACCTAGCCCTATTTTCCTGCTGGAAATTTGCATTGCATTCTCCTAGCTACGTAGACGCCAGTATTCTAGGTATTGTGTACTTCATTCATACTTCTCTCCTGTACAAATTGGGTTGTCAAAGTGGGAAAGGGAGAGTTCTCTCAGCGATGCAAACCATGTTAGGAACCTAAACCATTTAGGAATGCTTTTTCCTGCATGTCCCGTTAGTGCCAACATTCTATGCAAAAGAGCTATTTTGCCTTAAGTCTTATTTTGCCGCTTTAGACCTACTATATAATACCATTATTTACACAACTCTCAAGTTTAAATTTTAATTCGAAAAGGGCACAGTTTGCTAGTTTTGCTTTTTTATTTCAAGCTAAAAATCGAAATGAATCTCTCTTTAACATTTCTTGAGAAATTTTTTGTTCTATCGGCAGCCTTCATAGCGTGATTAATCCATAGCTGTCTCTGTGCTCGTGTAATTGTAAGTTACTTTAGCAAGCCTAAACATTTTATATTGCATAGTTTTAAACAGTGGTACTAAATTATTCAGCTCGCATTGCAAGAATTTTGAGTTACTCATACTTTAACTAAAATTGTAATATAATATTTGGGATTTCAAAATTATCTTTTAACAATAAAAATCTAATTAGAAATTTAAACGTTCATGCTTCCAAATTTTATTGTAGAAATTGGAAGATTTAGTGTTGGAAGGCTTGCAAAGGTACGTCGGCACAAAGGAGTTTATGCATCAGTTTGCCAAAATGCAGCTAATAGCTCCAGCAGCACTCGATAATGGTTTCAAAGTTACTATTGAAGAATGTTTGGGTATAGCTGAAAATGATTACCCACAGTATGTCGTCTCCTGCCAAATTTCCCTTGACAAGAGCGACACAAATCAACATACTACAAGTCTGGGCAGTAGAAACACGGCGACTGTATTTATAGCTAAAAATGAAGTCTTGGAAATGGAACCAAATACAATAAATAATAGCAACGCTATAACAAGTGAGGTCAAGAAAAT